>CAEFZX010016359.1:0-25186 GCA_903066825.1 Alfaro cultratus | reverse complement strand
TATTATGAGTCTCTGCTTATTTCCAGGCTCAAATGAGCAACTTCACGTTCAAAAACGAGCCCAAAAACGCGCAACCCGCGACTCGTTAAATTTGCAAGCGACTTTAAAAAGAAAAAAGAAAAAACCCACAGCCCCTTATAATAATCGAACTTGGCGACAGAAACTCAAACTATTTCTTGTTTTTCCACCAACAAAATGCGCATCTCTCTCCTCCCTCCCTGCTGATATTGTCGCATAAAGACGTCGATCACTGGATAAGACGCATAGAGGAAATACAATTAAATAACAAAAGAAGGTAGTAACGCACAGTAACGCAAAGTGATTTTGATAAGTAACTTTAATCTGATTACTGGATTTGAAATAGCAACGCGTTAGATTACTCGTTACTGAAAAAAGTGCTCCGACGTCAGTAACGCGTTACTTTGTAACGCGTTACTGACAAAACAACACAGACACACAATACCACAAATATACACCATACAAGCTTGAGTTAGGCCTGCCTAGAAGAATTGCTACAACCTAGAAATAACCTACCAAACACAAATTTCTCTGCTTTTTAGGTTAGGTGAGGTTCGGCTGCATTTTCTCATGTTTTGACAGCACAAATAAAAAACATAGCCTTTAAGCTCTTAGATGTAATATTTTAAGTATGTGTTTATGCATCATTTTAAAACCAAGATCTGTGACATTTTGTTCTTTATGGCACATTAAAGCTGTATTATTATTCCAGTGTCTGACTACCATGTTCTGTCATGTTCCTTTCCTAAATTTACTCAAAGAGTAAAGGGAAAAAAAGCTTTTCTATTTTTATTTTATTTATTTATTTAATGCGCTGTTACAAAACGTTGGATTTCGTGAAGCCCTGTGGTGTTAATATAAACACCCAGCTGTATGTTTGTTTTATAGTCAGTCTATATTTGTTTGAAAAAGAAACGGAAGCGAAGCTCTGATACCTAAAGTCACGAGACGTTCTGGTGCGGTTGCCAGGCAGCGAGCAGTGGGCGGAGCCTGAGAATGCAGACGCCGGGAAGGAGCGGAGGGAAGGCGGAGCTCAGCGCCTTTCAAGTCTGCCAGTCTGAGGGGGCGACGAGGGGCGGAACTTCTGTGGCGACGACCGGACCTGGGATTCTCTCATAAGAAACATTAGCTGTCTAATACCGAGAAGCGGCTCGCTGCGTCTTAATACTCGGTCCGGGGAAGAGAGAGAGAGAAAATAAAAATGTCCACCGTGAACTGGAAGCCTTTCGTTTTCGGCGGGCTGGCTTCTATAACGGCAGAATGCGGTGAGTGAGGAGGAGGCCGTGCAGCGTGTATGGGGTGTTTTATTTTCTTCTTCTTCCTGCTTTGGGTTTGGAAACAAGGTAACGAGGCTCTAACGCTGTGGGTTAACAGGCACTTTCCCTATCGACCTGGCCAAGACGCGCCTCCAGGTTCAGGGCCAAGTCGGGGACAGCAAGTACCGCGAGATCCGCTACAGAGGCATGCTCCATGCTATCATGAGGATAGGACGAGAGGAGGGGCTCCGGGCGCTTTACTCAGGGTGAGCGGGTTCACTTATGTGGCTCAATGTGTTTTATTTTGCGCAAAATGAAAGAGTGACCCTCCTGCACGTACACATTGTATTTCCTGTTTCTTGTCGACCAATCTCTCTGCATTCTTGTTTAACCGAGAGAGAGAGAGAGAGAGAGCACGATTTCTAGATTATTTAATCAATGTTTTTCCTGTAAGTGCTATATTTTTAAAATTAAAAATAAGCACGTTTTTTGTTTGTTTTTGTAGCATCTCCCCCGCCATGCTCCGTCAGGCCTCCTACGGGACCATCAAAATTGGGACATATCAGAGTTTTAAGCGGCTGCTGGTGGACAGACCAGAAGGTGAGCGTTCAGTTTCTGTTGCACTTCTCAAACACAAACCCACAAACTTTGCTGCAAGGCAAACATTCATGCGCATTCCCGCTGAAGGTCACAGGTGTTGGTGTGACATTGCGTGACCTTTTAAAGCGTAGTGCCTGGCCGGGTACTACCAGTTATAAAACCAGTACTGCACGCCTTGAGTGGATCAAGTTAATATCTCGATTTTCTTCCAGATGAGACCTTGCTGACCAATGTGGTGTGCGGTGTTCTTTCTGGAGTCATCTCTTCTTCCATTGCCAACCCCACTGATGTGCTGAAGGTATGTCTTTTAGCATATTTAAAGGTTGTAAGCGACCTTGTTTATTGTTCTTAAAGTGGAAGAGCAGGTTTGACGGGTCTTTGGGCCCCCAAAGCAAAGTGTGTGGAAATATTTCAGTGAAAAACGCAGCAGTCTGTCTGGAAACCGGAGGACGGTGTGGAGTTTTACTCTATTAGTAGAACTTAAACCTTTTCACGTTTGAACCGTTTGAGGTCAGAAGTTGTTTAATTGCTCCACTTACGTGCAATAAAATCTCAGCTTTAATCCAGCTGTTCTGTGTCAGGGAACATTAGTGAACAAAAAGCATCATGCAGATCAAGACACACTTCAGATAAGTTGGGGAGAAAATGGTGGAGACGTTTAAAGCAGGATTAGGTGATAAAATAATATCCCAACGCCGCATTTATTGGCGTTGGAAAATTCCTACTGAAGCAGTAGGAATTATTAAATAGTGTTTAGTCCATCTGAAAATCTAAGCAGAGAGGTTCACTTTCACACTTCATTGTGTCAAACAAACCAACCAAACTCTCTGAAAAACCTGTTTACCTCCTCACCTGTGGTGGCGCTGCACCACAACCCACTAAAAGAAACTACATGAAAGCCTCAGAAGAAGACACTGAACGCAACTTCCTTCTTCACAAAGGGTCAACAAAACTGGAGAAGCGTCATATTTTAGCGGTTGTAGGATTTCTCTTTTGTTGTTGGTAATAAAAAAAACCCAACAATTACAAGCTAATCTCCTTCTAATGTTAGACTCTCGTGTTTGTTTAGGTTGCATTTACCCAGAATGCCCTGCGCTATCGTCCACTTCCTATGTTTGGAGCGGTCTCCGGTTTGCTTGGTATTCACATACGCATTTGAAACGCATCAGCGTTCACGTCAACAGAACCAGGACCTAGGTTTTAAGGAAGGCCAGAGTATGTTTCGTTTTTGTCCGCATAAGTTTTATTGCTCATTCCCTCCTCCCCAAACCAACCAGACTTTCTAGTCAAACGAACTACAGCTTGACTAGGTCGTTTGAATGCACCTCAAGTTAGAAAAAACAGCCTCGAGGGCCATGATAACTCTCTAGAGATCCACACAGCTGTTGACAAGAACAATTATTAGTTGCGCACTTGTGTGCTGACACAACAAACATGTGAGAAGGTGCTCAGGTCTGGAGATCTGAGCTGATTTATTTACAAAGTCTGGGTGGGGATGGACCAAAACCGGGAATGGACGTTTAACTTCCAGCAGGACAAAGATCCCTAACATTCAGCTGAAGCTGCCGTGGAATAGTTCAGGTCACTGATGTCAAATTGAGATCCTTAATGTGTGTCATTTTACAACTTTTTGTTCAATCCTTGGCTTATTACACCTAAATCAAACGACTGAATTGCCTCCTCAGCTTGGATGCAGCGCTGTAACAGCCTAGATATTTGGTGTGTAGAAGCATAGGTGCGTCTAAAATCTGCAGTACTGCAACTTGACACCCTTGGATTATGAGAAAGAATATTTGTGTCCCAGAATGACCCAGTTAAAGGCCAGGTTTGGACCCGAAAGTCTTTAACATCAGACAGAACTTGAGATATTTAAAAAAAGAAAAGAATTCTCATGGAAAAATGCATAGGTAGATTTCTAGATTCTTTTGTTTGTGAAAAGAAATGTGAAAGCCACATATTGTTGTTTTTTATGCGCCACAATTTTGCACTAGTTTTCTGTTTTGCTGGTTGCAAAAAAAAACAACAAAAAAAAAACAACAATCCCAACATTGGCCTTCAGTTGATGAAATGTGAAAAAGTTCAGGAGATATTAATACTTGGTGAAGGCAGTGTAGTGGAGCGAAAGTCAAGCCGGGGCTATCACGACCTCCCTGGTGCTTTATTTATAGACTTGACCCCTGAAACATAGTGTTCTGTGAATGCCAATGCTCTTATCTCTGTTTTTCTCTCTCTCTCTCTGTCTGCGCTCCGTTTGGCACGGTTAGTGTTTATAAGATTAAAACCTCGACACATGCTTCTGCAGGTTTGGAACATTGTGTTTCATAGGGGCGTGTTCTGCATGAGCTGTCCATGTGAAATCATCACAGAACCGAGCAATGAACACAGTGGCGGTTTCTTATTTTTTTTGTTTTTTTAAGTTACACCCGCAGTGTAATTGCAGGTTTAAACACAAGTTAAAAACAATGCACCCGTCGTCATGTCTGATGCCCTTTCTTTGTGTCTTCTCCCAGATCCGGATGCAGGCTCAGGGAAATGTGATCCAAGGCAGCATGATGGGCAACTTCATCAATATCTACCAGGAGGAGGGGACACGAGGACTGTGGAAGGTAGAGGAAATTGGCAAAGAATCAAAAACAAAACAAGTAACCCCAGTGAGTTTCATATTTCATAGTTTCAGCCTGTAAGCATTCCCTTTTGTCTTCGTATCAGGGCGTTTCTCTAACAGCGCAGAGAGCAGCCATCGTTGTCGGCGTCGAACTCCCGGTCTACGACATCACCAAGAAGCACCTGATCCTGTCGGGTTACATGGGGGACACCGTGTACACACACTTCCTGTGAGTTTCAGTTACTGAAGGGATTCCTGTGTATCCCTTAAGTGGCTGTAAATTAGAGCTGTCAAAAGTGAAAAGCATCCGTTAAAATGTGTTGTAGTGACATGCATCTGTCAGGATTTAGAGTTTTTGGTTTGTGGTATGCATGTTTTTGGATACATTTAAAATTTTCACACAGTAACTTTAGAGCCAAAGACATGGCTGTCCACTTAGTGACTGGTCAGTTAAGGAGTGTGATAGTCGAAGAGCCACACATCAACAATAGTGGATGTGTTTGAAAAGGGCTGCATTAGTGGTTTTTAGGATTCCGAGGTCTTGGTTTCATTGGTGGCACTGAAACACTGACTAGCGCTATGATATAATGCAGGGTGTCCACGCATCCTTAAAAAGTCTTAAATTCATTTATATAAAGTTAAGGACTTAAAATATCTTAAATTTTATGTAAAAAAAAAAGTGAGTTGGTCATAAATCCACCAATACCAGGTAATAAATGATGTTGTGACTTTTCTGTCCGGCTAAAGTTTGAGTTGCACGCAGACGTCCTCATTGCGTTCTGTGACTTGAGGCGTTCGGTAACTAGCTGCTAATATCCCCTAGTTAGCTATTGTGGGTAAATGCAAATGTATCACCTGCTGTCTGGACAACGTTCATTTTCACTATTGGCTCATTTCTGTTGCCAGCCGATACGAGTCCCTTAACAATCCCCTTTATCTATAGGTTTTTTTCTGTCTTAAGTTTTATCCAAGGTCTTAAATTTGACTTTCTAAAACCTGCAGGTACCCTGTAATGTCCCTAACAATGGCTGCTCGTTGTTGCCCATTAGATCCAGCTTTGTGTGTGGCCTTGCTGGGGCTCTGGCCTCGAATCCAGTAGATGTGGTCCGGACACGCATGATGAACCAGAGGGGAGGGGCTCTGTACCAGGGAACGCTCGACTGTCTGCTGCAGGTGAGTCACAGACTAACACCTAGATCATACTAAACACATCTGTCTTTCAACGGGAAAACACACACAAACACTGTCTGAGGTCTTCCTGTATAGATTCTTCTTCTACTGTTGAATATAGACAGATTTCATCTTTTGCTTTACAGCTCAACTGCAATAAATGCACGATCAGCTAAATACTCTAAAGAAATCTGGTACTAGTGTTTGCCGAGTCCCAGTTTATTTTGTTGTTTCACTTTGGTAAAGGCTGAAAAAAGTGATGAAGTTACACAAAGCATGAATAGTAATAAAAATCTTAAGTAACTTTGGGATGAAGTCAGTTTTCTTATCTCTTGTGTGTCAGTCTTTAAGTAGGTCAGTGCTCTTCATAGAGCATTAAGTGCTGCATTAATAAAGCCTCAATGCTTTATTTAGAATCAAATATTTACCAGACGAACCTAATATTGTCTTTTTGACTTTGGAAAGCCGCACTGGTTCTTTTCTAGAGCAAATCAAGAACTTTCTTTAATGTTTAGGACTGAAACTGTTTCTAGTGAGGGGGAAAAACACCCAATCTGTAACCTGGAAGTGTTTGTGGTTTATGTTTAACAGCCAGATCAGTCAGTGAAAAAGATTAATTTGTTTTTTTTAGTCTCCAGTGCGGCCGTGTGCACCTCGGCTTTAAGGGTCGTTTGTTTTAATGGCAGTAATGTTTTATATGGAGGTTCTAAGAACTGAAGGTCCTGCAGTTTATATCTGTCTGCTAGACACCTGGTGGATCACTTTGATATCTGGTCTGAACATGGTGCTGCATCAGCTCAGTAATCTCCAAAATCTATTAATGCAAGAATTTGTGTTGCACTTGTTGTAGCCCTCAGTGAATTGATGGACATGTTGCTACTGGCAACTGGGAAGTCTCTTTACTGCTTCGTTTAGGCGGGTTTAGTCAAGCCTGGAACAACCCACACTTGAATGCTAATTCAGATTGAAACAGAACATTTTGCTGCAAAATGGAAACGCAGCCTATTTTTCTTTTTTGTTGTGAAAAACAAAAAACAATGCAGTCCACTGCACTTTATGGGAAAACGTGGTGATCATAGAGCAGCTGTTTTATAATGGTGACGCAGATTAAATTTGAATCGCGAAAAACAAAAATGCTAAACTCATAAGTCGGAGAAGAAGCAACTTCAACATAAAATATGGTGGCAATTGATGAGTTCTAGTCATGACATCTAAAAGAAAACATTTGGGAATATTCAAATGAACCATTAATTTTAATCCAACTCATTAAACGCATGCTAATGTCCTGCAACATACACACACACAGTGGAGCCTGTTCATGCATGTTTAGTCAACAGGAAGGTTTATAAGGTTGACAAACGTGAGGCTATGTCTGTGGTGAGAGACAGACATGCTTAGACTAATACTTTATAACAAAGAAAAGCCATTAAGAAATTTGCATGTAATGCAGATTGGACTAATGTGTTTGCAGATTATACGTCTTCCTTACAGAATTAGATTGATAAAAAAATAGTCAACATGTCCAAATCCACTCTACTACTCTACACTGCTCAGAAACTTCCCGGAAGTCTTGCTTTCTCTCGCTGCCTTGCAGCCTGTTTGAACCACAGACATGTCGAGAATTTTTTTTTATTTATTTTTTTGTTTTTGAAAATACAATTTCCCCCTTAAATTGCTTCACTCACCTCTGTACTTAATCTTCTTTCATTTTTTAAAAATTATAGTGATACAAAATATGTCTAAATCACTTGTGCGTCCACACTGAAGAGTGTTGAATTATGTATTCATTGCTGAGGGGGTGGGAGAAGAGATTGGCTTTTTACATTTTCTCACCTTCTGGTCATTAGCCAGGATTGATTAGTTGGAAATTTGTTCCATCATGGTGTCAAAATTATTTGCTCTCTCAATTTATTGGTTTAAATATGTCAAGTTTAAAGTTTTCTTCTTTCTTCGAATCAGCAAGCAGTGCAGAGTATCATCACTAGCAGATTCCATCAGAGGATAATTAAGTGGCATTCCACTGAACTTGTTGTGTTTTCCTCCTGCAGACGTGGCGCTCAGAGGGCTTCATGGCGCTCTACAAGGGTTTCTTCCCAAACTGGCTCCGCCTGGGACCGTGGAACATCATTGTATCCTTTCAGCCCTCTGAGTCGACGACTACTCTGGTTAAAATTGAAATGTATTCCAGGATGTAGTAATAATTGAGGCGGGTTGTAAAATGCTGTTATGCTTTCAGTAAAGCGTAACAGATTCAGAGACTTTCTTTCTGGGGGGGAGATTAGCTTAATTCTGGCTAACACTTTTATGTAATTTCCTGGAACTACTGCCTCATTACCCAAATGCCTCCCTTCAGAGTGACTGTAGGAGACCTTCAGCGGGCAAGAGAATGAACACAGGGTTTCATTTTTGATGTTAAGAGGGAAATCTCTCTTTGTTCAGGGCTAAAAATGAACTTATTTACTTTGGGAGGCAAAGTTCAAGGATTCCCTCTGCTTTCATTTTTGTCTACCCAAAAAGTAGCTCCCCTTTCCTCACATTTTCCTTCACTCCATCTTCAGTTCTTCCTCACTTACGAGCAGCTGAAGAAGATCAACGTGTGACTGAATGAACGTCGGAGAGAAAGCAAGCCGAGCTGTCGCCCAGGGACAAGCCGAGGGGACCAAAATCAGGAACGTCTAGAATGGTGGAGGCTCCTCAGCGGAGCCGGCGAGGGGAAAAGCCAGGGGAGTAGGCAAATGGTATCCAATTCCAGAGCGACTTCCGGCTCCATGTCTGTTTTTAAAAAGCCTTGCGGCAAACGGGAAAAGGACTGTGACATGAATACTCACACGGCTTCTTGTGCTCATCTGCCACTTCAAGGCGCTACAGTACCATGGTTCCGCTCGGACCCAAGCCAACTGTGAAATTCTCCAACTCTAGAAAGAATCAACACTTTACATTTCAGTCGAAGGCTGCTATGCTTCAAAACCGTCTCTGTTATGGTGATGAAAATGCGTCCAGCCTGTATTATTTAAATATTTTGGGGGGGTTTTCCACATAAAGTGCTCCGTAAACTGTGTGCCTTAACCCAATTTGTGGTTCAGGATGTAAAATGCTTGAGCTGCACGTGGACTCCCGACTGTTGGACAGCCGCTGTGACAATCGGCACGATCATTCCCCTTTGAAAAACCGACACGTTGTGGGTTTTATATCTCTATTTAAGTGTTTGAAGTTATTTATTTCTCGTGGTCTCCCTTGCATATTTACAGAGTAAAGGGCCAAGAACAGAGCGTGGTATACTGCGAGCTTTATATTTACATGCGTATATGGCTCAAATACCAGAGTTGTTACATAGACGGGACATTCATCACATGTGCATGACTGGCAAGTAAATATATCCTCTAGCATCTCAGTGATGTTCAAGCTCCTGTTACATCTGTCACTTAAAAAAGTCATCACGTATGCAGACGATACGTAAACTTGCATATACATTTCACTGGGTCAGATCAGGCGATTCCTGTCACTGCTTCAACAGACCGATTGTTCACTCCATGCTATTCCTTCGTACTGTATTTAAACGCTTTAAGCTTTCATCGGAAAGGAATGTGTATGCTGCTTCTGCCAAAGTGTAAGCCAGTGTCATTTTTGTAAAGAGTTTATTTAAATGCAGCTGTGGACTTGTGTATTGAAAATAAAGAGTGTGGATTGTAACCACATTGGTTTGGTGTGTGATTGAATGTAATTGTTGGCTAGTAGGACAGCCACTAAAAAAAAAAAAATCACTTCACACACAGATGATATGTAAACCTGCAAGATACGTGATCTTATCCCTCATTCTGTTTAGATCAATTAGAATAAATTGTTCTCCAAAAGCCCAAATAATGGTCAAGACTATTGGGTTTTAACTTAAATTTTTTGGAGTTTACATAGATTGTCTTCACTTTTGATATAGTATTGTCCTGTAAACTTAATCTCTTTTTGTTATTTGACAACCTTCTCGCAATAGTTTGCTGGACTCTTGGACCGTTCCTCATGACAACCAATATAACGGAGTCCGGTTTGTTGACTGCCTTTTCAACTCTATCCAAACGTTTCCTATACAACACAATTGACTCAAAGTTATTCTTTTGTCCTTTATTTGTTCTTTAGTAACACTCCTAAAAGTTTATTTGCATGCAGCTTTATTGAAATGCTGCCTCGGGCGTTCAATGTAACCGGGGGAAAAGGTGCTGCCTGTTTGACTTTTACAGCCACCACGGTGTGGCGCTGTGGGCCCGCACACACACACACACACACACACACACACACACACTCAGCCGCTGCTCCTCGACCCAGATGTTCACACCAAGCGCTGTTTGAAGCTTTCCAAATTCCCAGCGCTCAGCTTTGAGGCCACAAAACTAGCACAATTATGTTTCAGAGGGATTACTTTTATTTTCTTCTTCTTTTTGTCTCTTCTCTTCAAGCACGCTCATGTTTCATGCAGCATAGCATGAATTTTTCAGGGGGAACTTAAGATGTAATTGTTTTATTTCTGCGGTTAAATTCCCAGTTTTCCGTCGCGTGCGCTGTTTGAAGGAGACGACGGGAAGCTCCGGGGAGCCGAGCGCGTGGATCCGTGGCTCGCTGTTTTATTTCGGGGTAGCGGACGGTGTGGGGGGAGGGGGGTGTCAGCTTGGGACTTATTACTTGTGTGGAGCTGTTGCTGTCACATCCTCCTCATCTGAGCCCCCGTGGGTTACGCTGCTGCTCCTGGGAGGGAGAGACTCTCAAACCGCCGCTTCGACGCCAAACTTACTATTCACGGCACATTCCGACCTGTTTTCCAAACTCCACGTGTGAACTGTGTCAAATAATGGCGGAAGAACATTTCACGCTGCCAGTGAGGTGAGAGAAAAAAAAAAAAGAGAGAAAGGAATTAACTAAAATGCCCGGATTGGGGCGACCATAAATAGGCAGCACAGCTTTCTGCCTGGCGTCGTGTCCCTCTATGAGCTGCACCATTGCGCCCAGCAGACAGACATCCTCCATTATGGCTATTATTTGTTGCCTGGCCCAAAGGCACAAGGGAAACGGCCGTATTGTGTTGTAGGGATCAGAGTAAGCTTTAATGTCTGAGGAATAAGGCTGTACTCTGGCCTTTTTATCTACTTTATTTTTTATTTTTTAGGGGTTGTTTTGTCATTTGTAGAGGCTGGAGACAAAGCGGATGTGTGGATAAATGTGCAAACAAGGAGCAGAGGTCGCGCTAGACTTTTTTGTTTTCTGTCATTTTGACCGACAACATTAAAAAAAAATTAAAAAATCGGTCATGTACTATTTTTACCCGTCAAATTACAATATTAACTATTTAGCCGCATTTTATGTGGTTGGTTTAGTTCATGTTCACCTCGTTGAGCCGTGAATCCAGATGAACGCATCTAACTTTTTCTGCGTAGTGACAAAAACCACTGACTGTGGCCCCAATAACTTAGAATTAAATTAAATTAAACGACTGCACTTAAATTCTGGTCACTTCACCCGCTGGGGTCTGAGCGCGCAGTGCCTCACAAATTCCTCCTGGTTCACATCTGCAGAGAAATCTGCGCTGGTTCATCGGTCAGTTGGATCTGTCTGATCCAAACCGATTAATCTAACTTTTTTTTCTTTCTTTTTTTTTTTACCCTGTGCGCGGTCCGGGCCTGCGCTTTTACGAGGATTTTTATTTTTTTGCGTGGTTTCTGTGTGTAGGAGGGTCACGTCTTCCAGCTCCATTTGTTAAAACCGCACTGAGTTAAACTTAACTCATCCTTAACTTAAGTTTAACTTAAGTTGAACAGTTTAACGCCATTTCTACCAAAAGGTTTGGTTTGCGCTTCTGAACCAGACGCGCGCCAAAGCGTCCGGTCCATATAGACGCATTTAGTTCAGAGATGTTGAGATGATATTCAGAAATGATTTTTTTTTTATTAACTGATTTTAGTTGCCTCTGCGATGAACTCTTTAGTCTATAACGTCTGCGCATGTGGACCAGTAGGGTGTTAATTATAACCTGTCAAATGACGGACGGGCTTCAAATTTTCCCGTCGTTTAAAAAAACAACCGGTCAAATACGGAAGATATTCCGTTAACGCGACCTCTGACAAGGAGATACGTTTATCATATAGTCCAACTGAGGGAAGGACTGAGCCTTTTTGACTCCATAGTGCTGACAAAGACAAACATCACTACTTAGCCTTTCCTTTTGCTCATCTTTTTAAAGTTTTTTTCATCCTCATTTTTCCATTTATTCACTGTCTTTATGACGATCTAGCGCCCTATTTTTAAAAAAAAATTATTTTACATAAAAAATTATTTTTTATTTGCATATTTAGATAAAAAAAAAAAAAAAAAACGATTATTTTCAGCTGATGCTGAATCCTTGGCTGCTGGAGGAGAAAACGATATCTTCCTGAAAAATGCGGTTGCTGGTAGGCCACAACACAACACTGTTCCTATGGTAAACATGTCGATGCCTTGCATTGCTCCACGAGGTCCATGAGGACAAAGCCCAGCTGAAGTGAGGACTTTAGAAAAGAGGAGAGGATCAGAATTCATGCTGAAGGAGCTCTTCAGCCTTGCAAAACATTCAGAAAAAATTTAGTCTCCGAAGAATGTTAAATACTGTTGATGTTGGCAGCTGGTTAGTTAAACAGACCAAAGACAAAACAAAACAAATCCAGTGGATTCCAGCCTTTTTCCATTTCCATACAAGTGTGTTCACCTATTTGAAGACTTTTCTGTGGAACATAACTTCAAATTATCTGCGGAAAATTCACCTACTGCTAGAACTTCTTGTTTAGTATTTCTGAAAAATCCAAAAGGAATTGGTAGTTAGGAAGCCAAAATATCTAGGTATTACAGTACTTGACTTTATTGGCTGGCATTTGGAAAGCAGCCAATCCAGGAGCGGTATTTATTTTCCGCGATGCTGATTGGCTAAAGTATGAGCAGAGAAGATGTTTAACCTTAATATAACTAGATTAAGGTAAGTTGGTGTTTGAACTACTAAAACAAGCAGCTACAAACATTTTTAGAGGAAATCTCAAGGATTTGTGGATTTTAGCTAACAATGGTTATGAGGATCAATTATTAATTCACATTTTCTGGTGGATTGTGGTATTGCTTAGTTTGGCAAATCAACCCTTAAAGGCTCAAGATGGACACTTAAGATGAATCTTGTCGCCACAAGCCCTCCAAATGAATCCCAAATCTTGAGGTAGGTGCAGGTTACTTACAGGCTACCATAGTCTGAAAGTACACAGTAGGTACGCCACAGATAACATCTAAGTGAACTGTAAGGGCAGTTTAAAAAGTCAGCCCGTATTGAAAGTCCCTTCCTCTTAAACCAGGGGTGTGCAAAGTCAGTGCTCAAGGTGTCGGTACCCTTCATGTTCTAGATCTCTCCCTGGTTCTAAACACCTGAGTCAAATGATGACTCGCTAACAGGTCTCTGCAAGAACATTGACATGCAGAAGAGGTAGTAACTACCAGAGTGTTGAATCAAGAAGGATCTTGAGGACTGACTTTGTACACTCCTGTCTTAAGCAATGCCATAGATATTCACATTGAATTATATTGCAACTTACACAAGGTGCGGTTTGTACCTCTGTACAGCAGACTAGCTGCGTAGACACGCCATCATTTTGCTCTTGGTTCAAATTCTAAAATGTTTTATTTGATATAGTGGCACTGTGGACAACTGTGGAGACCCTTTAAAGTCTTGTAAAAGAAAAAAACATGACTCATAATGCTGTTCATCAAATGTTTCTAAACAGACAATTAAGAAATTGCAGCTATAGGACAATGTTCCTGTTATATTGATCGGAGACGGTACAATCTTTTAGTTTCCACGGCCAAACAAAGTTGCAAAAACAATTGTACCTCTTGATGACTGAACTCACTCCCACATTGTTTGTTTGACGAATCCACCATAAAATCTAAAAGCATATATCTTGAGTTGCGTCTCTTGTTGCGTCTCTTTTAACTGCTCTAACTATTTGAGAAAGGTCAACTAGGTTTTTGAATCGCGCACCCCTTAACTGTTCTCAGGAGCCTAATCTCGGCCAACACCCCCCTCTTCCAAACAAACAGCGAGCAGCCCCCTTATTCACAGAACAGTCGACCTACATTTTGCACACCAGTGGCAGAGGACGGGGGCCCCTGGGAGACAGGATCACAAGGATGAGCCGCTGGTAATGCCTCTCCATTGTTTCATTAAGATGACAGCAGGCCAACACAGTGCATGCTGAAGAAGATAAAGTAAGGGGAGATTATTTGTTGTGCAGTCTGGCATTCTGCATCCTTTGCTCCCGTGATCAAAGAAGTTCCCGTTATGATGTGTCAGATCCAGATAAAAGTGAAGGTGGTTGATGTTTCCCATTCTCCCTTTCCTAAAGATGCTCTCCACCTTCAAGGACTCGTGGTAAGATGTGTTGAGAAAACGTAATTCCAGCAAATGAACACTAGGCAGAGCCCATGCGCTTTCTTCTTGCTCAGTCGGGCAAATGGAGACATAAAAACACCCCCAACCTCCATACACCGTCTCACTCTGCACAACCCAACCCAGTCAAAGCACCCTCATCAATGTCCCACCCTCTGATAGGAATCAAGCATTTAAATATTCACCGGTATTAGTTTTCTTGGACTCCTGATTTAAAATTCACTCCCCTCAGGCATGGCACGCCAAGACTTCATGCTCAAACCGCACAAAAACACATGCACACACACACACACACAAGGGCCCTGTGATATGAGTCAGTTCTCCGCAGCTGGTGAGGTGAAAGACTTGTTCGGGGATACAAATGTGCTGATGGCGCGTCACGCCAGACGGAGTCAGCAGGGAGATCAGGAGAGAAAACTTTATAAGAACTCGGCCGACGTGAAAGCTGTGATGTGTGCGAAGAAAGAGAATAGAAGATGACAGGAGGAGCAGGGATTGGTGGGAAAGACGGGAGCGTGCAACACATGTCCTGATTCTCTGTTATATCATCAGTACCACGCCTGGCAGGCAGTAGCAGAAAATGTTGTACTAAGGACTCCTTATGAGGCTATCTGATTCTGTGTCACTGATTTGTGTTGTGTTAAATTTTGGTCATCAATTTAATGAAACAGCATTTCAGCTGGTGCTCACTTCAAGATACAAATGTGCTGTTTTGTTGTTTCCCACAGAATGCTGATGATCCGTTATATAACTTTACCAGTTGATCGTTGATAATTGTTTTTGGCCATCCAAAAGCTTCTGGCAAAGTTCTCACTGGATATTTGACCACTTGTCTTGGCAGAAATCCTACAGTTACATTTAACTGGGTGGCCTCCTGGAATTGACTAGGGCGGTCTGTACATTTCCAACAGGATTTACATAGGAGCCATTCCAGAAGCTTGATGTTAGCCTGATTTATTCATTCAAAACCTGTGTTTTGGACGTGTGTTTTGGATCTTTTTTGTGTAAAGACACTCAAATGTATCCAAGTATAACCCACATTTTTGGTGTAAGATGAAAGGTCAATTGATTATGGTGTCCAAGAACAACTCAGGAACCATCATGCCAGTGATAAACTGGAAACTGTCAGAGCACCAGTGCCATCTTTTGCATCAAAGAGACTTTCACACAGTCACGGTCTATGAGGATGCTGACAGAGGAAGAAGCTCCCGCTCTCAAAAGCTAAGGCAAAAAATTCAAATTCTTTCTGGAGAAAAGTTTCTGGTCAGACAAGAAAAAGACAGAGTTATTTATTTCTGATTTTCATGTCCCTTCCCTCATCCTTCAGCACATTTTTTACACTTGTTTCATATCACAGCTATGCAGATGATATTCCGTTGTACGTCTGTTTTAGACCTCATAAGATAACCTCATGCTACAAAATAAGTGCTTAGACTGTGTAAAAAAAATCTGATCTAGAGTCAGCACACAGCTTCAGTTATTACAGCTAGCAACTAACAATCTGTCTCAAAATCTGAACCTTCAGAGTCACATAAAGACAGTTACAAAGTCAGCCTTTTATCACCTGAAGAATATTTCCGGGATTAAAGAGCTAATGTCCCAGCAAGATCTAGAGAAACTCATCCATGCGATTATCTTTAGTCGCATTGATTACTGCAACAGTGTCTTCACAGGTCGGCCTAAAAAAAAATCAATCCTCCAGCTGCGTCTGATCCAGAACTCTGCTGCTGGAGTTGTGACTAAAACCAGGAGGATAGAGCACATCACCCAGTTCTAAAATCCTTTCACTGGCTCCTTGTGGCTCAGAGAATAAACTTTAAAATAATATTGCTAGTGTTTAAATCACTGAAGGGTTTAGCACCAACATACCTTAAAGATCAGCTGTTGTTGTATCAACCTTTGACTTCTCAGGTCTTCTGGCTCTGGTCTTGTTGCTGAATTGTGCCACACAAATAAACTTGATTGATTAATTGATACCTGTTTAAATGGGTGTCTGATGTCACTGATTGTATCAGTGGGTTCTACCAAATGGAGGGTTTTCTTTTTGGCATTGTATCGTTTGTTTTCTTTAGAGTAACCATTTGACTTGCCCTGGAGCAAATTATTTATTTTGCAGACCATTTAGTTATGTGGATGAGTTTGTAAAGAAGAATACCAATCTAAATATTCCAGTTTCCCTGTTGTTTGGTTTCACCTGTTTTATCATGGTATGGTCTAATGGAGTGCAGGTGTGTTGCCAATTTGGTATAAAACCAGAAAGACTTTTGCTACTCAGGATGGATGTCAGAAAACAAAGATGTTAAACAATAAAATCCACCAAAAGAACTTGGAACTGGCTGCTGATGCTGCTTTCTTTTATAATTCCCCATTTTGACGTATCGATGTTGAATGTCTCAAGTTTTCCTCTGTGCAGCACTTTCTCATCCATGTCTTGAAAGGTGCTCCCGAGAAGGAAAAATGTTTCTAGTCAGGATGAGGCTTTCAAATCAGATATCACAATAGCAACTACAAAACAGTTACGGAAGTATATTGGTGAATGACACAGAGTGAGTGGAGAAACCAAGGACTGTCTCTAAAGTCTTCTACTTAATTTCAAATAAACATGTAGGCGGCTTGATGTTTGGACACAGCAGGGAGTTCCAACCAGGCAATGATCCCAAACACATCAAAACTGGGAAGAAAGCTTCAGGAATGACCCCTAACAACCTTGATGGAAATGTATTTACGGTGCTTAAAAGCCAGATCTGTAGCAGTAAACTGACTGCTTTTAATGAGCGCCACCATTTCAGATAAGAGTGGACTGACATGCTGGCAGAAATATGCCAAAAATGTGTTAATGTAGACAAAAGAAGTACGTAGTTTCTCAGCAAGTTACTGGGGATGCTAGTGGTCAATTGATTGCTAGATGTTGAGCCAAAAATGATTCATTATTTATTTGTTTCTGAGAGAAAATGAGACAGACATCGCTCAAAAATGAAAACGGTGTAAAAGGAGTATCAGCTTCGGAATGTCAGAAGTTATTGATACCCTCCTTAAAAATTAATCACTGGGGGGGAAAAAATGATTCATTGGCAACCCCTTCTTTTAATAACTGAGCAGCTTTTTGCATGTTTTTGTTGTTATTCTAGTGATCAATCTTTGGCGGTGAGCGCCACGTCCTTGAGGTTGGAAGGTATCTTTGCCGTCACCCTAATTTTTACAGATTCTGTGTTATATTCATGTAAGGGCTTTGGCTTACCCAATTCAAATTGGTAAGTATTAATACCAAAGAAAGATGGAAAAACATAATGTTAAATCTAAATCTTATCGGAATATGAATAATTTTTGGTTTAACTATTGACCCCTTGCATGTGACGTCATGCTCTACAGAAAGCTGCCTAAACCTCCATGATGGACATCAAAACAACCAACCAGCACGCTAACTAGTAGCCTAATGTCGCCTTTGTTTAGTGCGTGATCGACTGCACAGACTGTCGTCGTCTTTCCTCTTTCAGTGAGGACAGAAGACGACAACGGATAGCAGCCGTCAATCATAAGAACTGGCAGCCCTCGGGTGTATTTGTGAATTTAGAGCGAACATTTTTTACAGGGTAGAAAGATTAACGTTCACGTGAGAAAAACGCAATCAGATATCTCGTTATGAGAAGCTACACATCTAATCACTAGTAGCCATGGAGAAAATGTCCCACCGTAATGTAGCTTAGCATGTACGACAAAAACCGGTTAGCATCTAGACCTTTCTCTTCTCCGGTGTACTGGAAAACACAGTTTGTGGAAATATTGGTATAAACCATGTGGAGTGTAGGCGATCACCGCGATGATGGACGAGGTATGGGTCGGTTGCTAAGCTAGTTTCTTCCAACTTTTGTAAACACTGCGGTCTCTGAGCCCCAATTAGGTCAGCTACCTCCACAGACAAATTAGCTCGACCTGAACAAATAGAAACACCACAGCCATACCGGAAACTTCCATTCGCTATTCCCATCCCTCATTTCTGACGTCCGTCATGGCGCCTCAACGATGTGAAGTCAACATAAATGTTGTAGGACATGAATGTAACATTTATGTCTCATCTGTGTGTATGGGGGGAAAATCCACAATATGTTTAAAACACACGCAACAAAGTTTGGGCTTTTGCTTCTATAACCCAGGAAGTGCTTGTTGCCATGGTGGCGGTCCAAGTGATGTTTTCCCGTCACGGCACAGAGATCCTTCATGCTCTTTACACTTTGCCGCTGTCTGGTGCATGTCTTCTCTAAATGCTCGTCCAACTCGACTGTGACCAACATTGAAATTTCAGTCAGGGCCTCCATGACTCTGAGAGATCCACAAAATGTATCTCTTATGACTTTCCCATGGCAGCCGGCACGCAGGAAAATCTATGCAATTTGTCGTTTGGCTACAGTGCATTCTGCATGTCTATTCTCCATTATGTAAAAAAAAAAAAAAATTATAAAAAATCCAGTTAAAGTGCTCATCTCTTTCCCTGCGACAAAAGAGAGAGAGAGAGCTATTGGCGTTTCTGTATCCGGCAGGAATCACTGCAGTTCTCCGATTATCTTGGCGACCCAAAGAAACGAACGATCAGTCGGGAGCGTTCAGAACTCAGCTGCTCGGCAGTAAGGGAGGGGTCGACTTGGACCGTAAGGAGGGGGAGGAAGACACGGCTTCTGTTTTAAGTCGTCTCACTGGTGTCTGTCAGCCTTCGTACAGATCTTTTAGAAGTCCCCGAAGCTTCTCTTCGCTTGAATAACAAGTTCTTTCCCTCCGTTCCTCAAAAGGACACGGCAGAAGCTCTGAGCAAGAGAGGAAGGATTGGAAAACAGTTTCTATAAGGCTTTTGCTAAATCCAGATTTTGGTTTATCTCAGTACACTTTCGCATGTTGGTAACAGTTCAAATCTTTTCTTTATTATTATTATTTAACAGTGTCTCAGTGTCAGGAACCAAACACAAGCTCACGATCCAAATGGCTTCGGTGGCCTGAGGCACAGCAAAGTAAGTAGGAAGTAAGCAGACTGACATGCGCCATGAATATGCAGTAGCTACAGGCATCTGCAAACGCATTGGAAAACCAGGGAGTATAAAGACTGGGTGACTTTTACGAGGAAACAGGCGAGGTGACGGGGGGATAAAAGCGCAACTGGTGAAACAATACAAAGAATAAATTCATCCCTGTGATGTGTTCAAGCTGCTAGTAGGGCTTGGAACCCTAAAAAAATGGAGTAGAAGTGCAGCTGTTCCTGGTGGACCTCAGAAGTTTGTTAACAGAACATTATTGGAGAAAACGTCATGGAAGCCAGCAGACAGGGCAGAGAGAAAGCTGTGAAGAGGTTTGAGTCAGGGTTCAGTTATGAAACACAGAGCACGGCATGGCAGAGAGGGAACTAAAGTGGGAACATTTTGTTGGCACAACAACTATGTGCAGCCCATAAATCCTGGTGTTCATGAAAGAGTGGTAAAGTTATTGTTTAAAATGACGACCTTCAACAAGATTCAAGCAATGCAAGAGACACATCCATAAACACGCAGTCGGAACTACAATGGAAAAGTTTAAGAATATGTTCTTATGGGAATTTAAAGATTCAAAGACATATAAATGTCTTCTGGAGGCAATTGGTTGCACTCGAAGAGAAGGGGGTTGAATACTTTTGCACATTGCACTTTTCAGTTGTTTTTTTTTTTGTTGTTGTAAAAAATGTTTTGAATCATGTACGATTTTCTTTCTACCTCACAATTGTATACCACTTTGTGTTGGTATTTCACACCAAAGTCCAATGAAATACATTTGTGTTTGTGGTTGCAATGAGGAAATGTGGAAAAAGGTCAAGAGGTATAAATACTTTTGCAAGCCACTAAGAAAATACACATATATATTCACAGGATTTCCCTCAGAGTATTATAAGCCTGGCGGGTCACCAGGCTTTACTTGTGCCGCCACCAGGCTTAGAATTGTTAATTTATCTTAGTTTGTTTTTTAATTGTTGCCCTTTTTAAAGACTTTATAGTTGGTGTTTAGGTATTAATTTTCCAGTCTTCCAAAACTGCATAACTGTTAAGTGATATTTTCAAATTTTCTGTCAACTTTAAACCTTTATTAAGGCCTCCCTAAAGCCCTGAGCTTAGCAAGTTTTCTAGGGGAATCCCTTTATTCATTAGAATAATAATATAAAAACAAAAAATGGCCTAGTCAAGGTCCGGATCAAAATCCAATCAGGAAATCCATCTTGAAACTGTGAAATGCTGGTTCACAAATCCTAACCACCCAATGTAGAAGTTTGTAGTTGTGGAAAAAATCCAGAACAATCTGAAGTGAAATCTTTCAGCGTGTTTCCAACCTGCTGCTCTAAAACTGAACTGAAATGAAATTAGGAACTAGTTTTAGGTGTAAGGAGACTTATCGTAAGCCTCCTCGCACCTCCTGTAATTCTTCCGCACAGCAGGAACCAGGAGTTCATCTTGGTGTACTAGATGAGCTCTGGAAGTGTGACAACAAGCTGAAATGAAAGCACAAGAGAGGCAGTATGAGTCTTATCTAAACCATTATAAGAGTCACATGTTCTCTGAAGGCATGAGGCTTCACATCACCCTGTAATCTGCTGAAGGGACAATAGCTGCACTGTTGCCTTCAGAGCGTCGGGCTCATCACACCTTCTCCTCTCCTGCCTCCCCTCCGGACGCTGACATAACCTGGGCTCCGACCGAGATCTTCCGGAGGTGACCCCCTGCAGCGACGACGCTGCCGTCCGCCTCCAGATGACCTCCTCCTCTTCCTCCTCCTCCTTCTCCCGTGGCGACTGCGCTCGGTTCGCAGGCGTCGCTTTGTAAATAACCAGCAGTCATGTGAAGCATAAAAAAAAATTAACAGTCATGTCACAAGGGGAGAGGAGTTTAGAGCTGAGCTGCCTTTTAAGTGGCTTTAAAAAAAAAAAAGATAAATAAGACGACAGAAAGAAAAAGGCCTTCTATATTCTCCGACACACATAAACAAACCCTGACAGTGACGGGATTTATGGAAAACTGCCAATGAGGTCGCAACACCAATTACGCTTTTACACAATATTGCCTCAGCCGCCTGACCTCTGGGTACGCAGAGCGGAGGGTGATATTTAGGGGTTTGACTTGCTTTTTTTTTTATGATGAACACACTCGCATACACACACCCGGGAGTATAAAGCTCAGTCTGTTCGTCTCATATCTGCTGCAACGTTGTCATGTTTAATCGGGTTTTAGGCAAACGGAGGCGACGCGGTGAGAAAGTTTGCGCTTCAATGTGAAAGTTTTGAGCGGCTTCACCTTTAAGGATTTTGCAACCATATAATTATCACATTACAACCCCACTTAATATGTCAACATTGCGCTACTGGCTACGTGGAACGACCAAACAGACGGTTAATTGAAGTCATATGACAAATTCAACTTTATTGTCCCTTTGGGGGGGGGCGGGGTGAAAGTCCATTAAAGTAATTGCTGCTGTAACTCAAATACCAAAGTTACAGGAAGGATGCTACGAGGCTCGTAAAGTTAGGAGGTTGAATTAATGCAATGTGGACATTTCATTTAATCTGGAAGAGAACTGCGGATTTGGAAAACACTTATTTTCCATCAACATGACGCTGAATCCATCTACAGATGCAATGAAGTGGTTTGAAGACAACAGGGTGGGTGATCTAGTCAAAGCCCAGATTTCAGTTTGATAAAGAATTCGTGGAAGGACTTGAAAAGGACCCATGAACAGCTGATCCCCACACAACATGACACGTGAGAACAAAAGGAGCAAAACCGCAAAGTCCAGAGGTGCCCATGCTGCAACTGTAGGCGCAGGAACAGGGGAGGGGCCAGGGGGTCACTGGCCCCTCCCACTTTACGGCCCTGCCCGTCCGATGGTCTCGCCAGACATTTACACAGACTGCACACAACTCTGACAATCTGTGACTGACATCTCTCTGTGTTTATATGCAGACAGAGGTACAGATAAAACCTGCAGCACTGAGATCTGGACCAAATCTAAGGGTCCAGATCAGAACAGTCACCCGGAGGTTTACACACATGCAGCAGCTTCGGGTTGGGATCATGAACCGGTCTGACGTCTGAAAAAAGGCTTCGACTCTGATCCGGTCCAGGTCTGAACCAATTCTGCCTAAAAATTAAATGAGATTTCTGTATTTGTCACCATTTATAGAAGTGTGACGATGTTTTCTTTCTAATGGCGTTGGGATGAAAAAAAGGACATCGGGCCCCGGTCCGTTTACGGGTCTGGACCAAATGCCCACAGCAGATCATTTTGGCTCAGGTCGAAAAATAATAGCGTGAATTTGTTTGTTTTCTCCTCTTTGTTCTTCCAAAAGCCAATCAGCCATCAGTAGCCATGAGCATCGATGGCTACTGATGGTTCTCAGCTCTTTGTTGGCCGCAGAAATTCCTTTTTGTCTGCTAAATAACAAGCACGTTAAAGGTCATTCATGGTGCTTTTCATTTTGTTTTTCATGCAAAAATATGGTCAGCAGTCTGGCTGGTTATCTGTCCCACTCAGACATCTCTTTCCCGCACAATTTGTGGAACGAGCAGCAAATGGAATCCGCGCCGCCTTTTGGTTTTAGACCCACAGCATCCAGGTGGCGCTGCTGCGCCGTAACGTGATGATCCATTAGGTTGTCCTGCTGCTCTAAACTGGCATTGCTGGAAGATATTTTATTATCTAACACTCCTTACTATTAACACAGATTTATTGAATATGACTATAAATTGTATCAAAAACTGCAGTTATAAATTATTTTTACGCTGTCCTGCTAGTTTGCATCTAATTAAATCTGGGTCGGAGCTTGTACTGCACAACCCTCATTATGTTTGTAGAGCCGCACCGTTAAAGGAAAAGAAATACAATACTGTCATCTTCTAGCACTTTGCATCAAAACAATTAGAAAACTCCTGAGCAACCAGAAGCTCGACTCACGTGTGACTTTATTTTTCACTCTAAAGGACCAGGTGGGTTCGAGCGAACCAATTTATTTCTGTGGAGTCTTTCTCCACAGAAATGTCCACATTTTTTCCAAACTGTTTCAATGGAAAAACCCTACAAGTTTAAAGCAAAACACCAGCTGTCTCAGACAAACTCTGCAAACCAAACTGGACACCCCTGATGACCGACTGAGCCGAGTGTGTGTGAATCTGAGAGCCGGGGTCTCCTTGGAGCTGCTCCACACCATGTGAAGACCATTATGCGTTAAGTTTCTCTGCAAGGAGGATAATTAGTGTAATAACTTCTTTTTAAACGGTTTAGTTCCCGTGAAGGTTTCACTAAAGGACAAGAGACCGAGATGGAGGCTGAGGGAGGAATTTAATTAGTAAAAAAACCAAATCACATTTTTGCGCAATTTTTCTGCGCTGTAACTCCCCCCCTTCACAGGCCTTAAGGTCTGGAAAACAACTCGACAGCGGGAAAAGAATCACTCTTCTGCTGCTCTCCCCCAGCCGGATCAGAGCACTTTGTTATCTCCAGAATGACATTGGCGGTGGTCTTGACCTCGGTCAAGGTGCAGATTTGTCATACAACAGCTGATAAAAATGCTGGAGGGCCTCTTGTTTGTGTTATGAGTGTCAGGGTCTTGCATCAAGTGAGTCCAGCACCTTTTCGCCAGGGAGGAAAAGGAGAAACAGAGAAGAAAATATCCTGAAAGAAGACTGAGAAGAGATTATATACACACGCTTAAGCAAAGGTAGATTCACTAAGCTGGTGAACAAAGGAAGACAGAGTAGTTTGACCGTAAAATTTTTTTTATTTCATTTTTTTCTCCGAAGAGTTTTTTTGCGGCGCTAGTGGCTTTCATTTTTCCGCAACAGTAGGGGGGGAAGGAGAGGGAAAGGACGTGCGGCAAGGGTCGCCGGGACTGGGAGTCAAGCCAGCGACGTCCGCGTTGAGGACTAGGGCCTCCGAGCGTGGGGCGTGCTAAACCCCTGCACCACCACAGCACACCCCGTTTGACTGTAAAATTACGCAAATTGGAGTTTCTGCGACAGGCTGGCGATCTGTCCAGGGTGTCCAGGCACCAGCAGCCCTCCCGACCCCACTAAGGACAAGGGTGTTAAGAAAATGGATGGATGGATGGAGTTTTGAAAATAAATTCACTAAGTGGAAACATGTCAATTTTGAAGAAACTCACGTTTTTCAATAAGAGGTTGGTTGGTTGTTCGGTTGTGTCAAAATGAATGTACTTCGCAATGGAGACACTTTGTTTTTTTGCATCACACGAGTCACATAACCAACAGCCGGATGTTACTTCTGGCAGAAATGATGGAAGAAAAAGAAGACAGGAAGCGGTTGGAGGATGATGGCACAGCTTGATTTTTAATGACTTATTCCATCAACAAACTTTCTCATCTGTGATTTTAATTGCGTTTATTATTTAATTGAATGAAATGGAATGGGATTGCGAAATTGTGGCTTTTCCACCATAGCGGAATATCGACAAAGCTTTGTGCACATTTGTATCGGAAAAGCAGCTTTGACTCGGGCATGTAGGAGAAGGGATGCATCCAAAAGTTGCAAGATTGTTGCTCTTGAGGACCCGACCTGGGCACTGCTAGTCGAGGAGGACACATCGAGATTTGAGGTTTTACCAGAGAAACAATGGATTGTATGTAAATAAAGGTTGATAAAGTAGACCACATTTTGGTTTTGGTCTGAGTGCTCAGCAGTTGTAGATGTACAGAAGTAGCTCTCAGTGGTTTTCATCTCAGCACCCCATCATCGATGAGTAGCAACCACAACCTAGCAACAGACAAATATTGTTCTGTGATTGTTGAATTTTACGTGCTCTTCATGGTGAAATCTTTGTTTGCGGTGCTTTTTGAGACATCAGCAGCCTTCCTCGCTGTGCGCTCTGCTGTTCCCACATTCAGCTTCTGACAGCAGAGAAACTCATAGGAGTACATTGTGTTGATGTGAAGTGGGGGCATGAAGAAAGGGGGAAAAGACAACGAGGAAGATGCCTTGAGGGGGATCAGACAAAGCAACACACACACACACACACACCTCATGTAAGGCGAAATGGCACAATGACAACCCAGGATTGCTGGAGGGTCAAAGTTCAGTCGCTTC
>CAEFZX010016356.1:0-18773 GCA_903066825.1 Alfaro cultratus | reverse complement strand
GACAAATGTGTATATATATATATATATATATATATATATATATATATATATATATATATAAAACTGTGTCACTAATGTACTGAGTGAGGCTTTGGGAGGCAGTTCAACTCACACCCAGATGCTGGATGATCTCGGCAACAGAAGGCTTTAATCTCCTTGGTCAGAGTCTTGTCTTTGTACGGCAAATCCTCTTTTGAATAGAAACAAAGCAGAGCTGGTTGTTGTCTTCCGAACAGTCAGATCTTCATCACTCCAGTGACCTTTGTCTAATCCCCTAGTCTATTGTAAATGGGATGTTTCATAAAAAAAACACTTTTTGTTCGTTTTTAAGTTCTTTTTCTCTGGTGTAAAGAAAAAATGTTTTGATAACCTGAAACATTTAAGTATGACAATAAAAACAAGAAAGACTGTTTGACCAACACTGTAGTTGTTCTAAATGTACGTTGTGCTAACCGATCTCTTCAGGACACATGTGTGGCTCTGCATGCCTTGTCGGAGTACGCCATCCTATCATACATAGGAGGGGTCAACCTCACCATCTCTCTAGCCTCCACCAACCTTGACTTCCAGGAGGCCTTTGAGCTTAACCGGGACAACAAAAAACTCCTTCAAAGGGCCAAGGTGAATGTGGGTTAGAACAACTGCTCTGCGTGTTTAGTTGCCTGTTTTGCCGCTTCAAGGCTGCTCACTCTTCTTCCACACAAATGTAATGGAAACACCAGTTTGGCATGCTGATAATTAATATCCTTTATCAAATTTATGTATTAGTTCCAGATGTCATAACCAAGATGGATGGGGCATTTCATTCAGTTAAGCTGCAATTTATATACACCCTATCTAGTGATTAATGAGCAGCTATTTATCAGATGAAGCTGCAATCTCTGTGTTCTGTTTTTACAAATCAAGCCTGGTGGATTTTTCCAAATGCACCTTGTTGGTTTCTTGATTAAGGATTTGTGCTTCACTGACATGTTTACTCACACATTAAACAAACTTGACAGTTATGGGTTTATCTCCCCTGACTACATCGTCTTTCAGGTGAGTATTCAAGCAGTTCCTTTGCCAGGCATGTTTTTTCGCCATGAGTAAGTGTGTCAACTTAATTAGGGGCAATTTAAGGCTGCTGGTAAGTAGCCAGGGAGCCACTAGCATCAGTGCAGCAGCCTACAGCATTCATTCACTTGATAAATGACTCAGTCACCTCTCCCTGCCCCTCTGACTCTTTGTGTCTCCTGAATTTTTTTTTTTTCTTCTAGATACCCAGTATCCCCACAGGCCTTTTTGTCAGCGCCAAAGGTGAAGGCTGCTGTCTCATGCAGGTATTAGACGCACTCAAGCTTGTGTAAATGCCTGTTTGCCGTCTTGGAAAATTACCTAAATTGAAGCTCTAATGCTATGGCTCACAATGATCTGCCAAAAAGAGGTGCATCAAATGCTGCTGCAGCAAGTTAATGAAAAAAAAAAGTCAAACTCAGAGTTGCTTGTTAGAGGGAATTTTACTGGTTGATTCAAGTATTCTGTCATCAGTAGTGTGTTTTTACCTTGTATTTCTCAGTTGTTCAGAAATGAAATGCAGTGTATTGTCAAACATTTTCATAGAAATGTAACTGCAACTGAATATGATGATTATTTTTTTACAGCTTTCCTTTGCTTCACAGTTTTTTATAACAACTTTCACTCAATCCCCATTTTTTGTGCCTCTATTGCTGCCCATTAGCCAAGCCACACCTGAGCCATGATTAAATGCAAGAGCTGGGCAATCAAATAGTCCCCACCTGCACATGTTTGTAAGCAGACTGTCAGAATGACCATTTATTGCTTTTTCGAATTTCTAAACCATGCTTTTCAAAAGTATTCATATCTCATACTCCTAAGAGGACCAAGGTAATTCTGGAGGAGCTGCAGAATCTTATTTTTCAGGTGGAAATGCAGGACAATTGTTAGTCATGCACTCCATGCATTTGACTTTTTTGGGGATGGGGAGATTGGCAAAAAGAAACCCTGAGTTAAAAGAAAGACATAAAATGTTCTGTTTGCCACAAGCCATTTGTGGGATATGGCAAACATGTGAAATAAGGTGCTCCAATCAGAGGAGTCCAAATCTGAATAATTAAAAAATATATTATATGTTTATAAAAATGTGGTTTATCTTAAGTGTTTTCTGCTTCTTTGTTTTGGTCTGCCTGTAGATCGATGTGTCTTATAACGTTCCTGACCCAGTAGCAAAGCCAGCTTTCCAACTCAATGTGGATCTGAAAGAACCATTACAGGAGCGACGCCTACAGCCCTCCTCCTCATCTTCTACTCCCAAGCACTCTGCATCACGTTCCCGAAGCCGAGCTGACAACCGCTCTGAGCTCAGTTGGAAGCGTCGGGCTCCCATCGACGATGACGATCCGGCGGCCCACCAGGACAAACTGAGCTTCCACATCTCTTTAGAAGTTTGCGCTAGGTAGAGACTCACAGTGTTCCTGTGTACAGAGCTAATTAGGAAAAAAATAATTTTGTTCATTATTTTTCTAACCTTCTGGTCTAGGTGGCTCCATTCAGGCTCATCCAACATGGCAGTCATAGAAGTTCCCATGATTTCTGGTTTCAGAGCTGATGTCGAAAGCCTGGAAAGAGTATGGAATCACTCAGCCACAAATGCACACCTTTCACTCACTGTCACTGTTCCTCAGAGTAACAGAGCGATGATACAAGTTATTTGCTTTACACTGCATAAAATGAACCATGTATTTTTGTCCCACTGTCATATCAACCTCAGAACAAGAAAAATTATGTTAAGATGCTGCTGGAGATAGTAAGACAGCGTAATTATCAGTGAAATGAGTTCTCTACTGACATGGACTGAAAGGCCAATGAGAAAAAGAAATGGTCGACCCTCCAAAGGTTTTGTAAAATAGGCAGATTTAAAAACATAATAAAATAACATTTCAATGAAGTCACACCAACACTTTACAGACATATAGTGTCTAAAGTGTTACAGCCACATAGAGCGGCTGTAAATCATCTGGTCTTTTTACTCTGAAAAAGCAATATCAACCCAGCTGGAAGCAGTAACACATTAACAAACAATTAATCTGTTTTTCTTAGGTGAGGAATGAGTAGCTTAAAACATTATTAGACATTGGTTGCATTGGTATAATGAGGAATGTGTGTAATTAGAAAGGTGGCAGCTAGTCTGAAGTAGGTTTAGGGGCTGAATCCAGGTCAGCTCCCCAGTCACCCGTCAGAAGCATGCCCCTCATTACTGGGCTGTAATAGGGCCTCAGTCTGCAGGCTTCCATTACTACAGAGACACCTCTGTGGCTACCTGGAGCAATGTAAAACATGCACACATACACACACAGAGCGTGCTGTCAGTATGTCACTGGAGGCTGACCTGAGTTGTGGTGCCTAACAAGCTGAGTTTAAACCCCTGCTGGCCTCCCTTGGGTTTTACTGCTGACTGCCTGACTGCCATTCACATTCCTCAAGTTTACAGTGGCAACCCTGGTTTCAGCTTGGCCTCATCTTATTTCATAGGTGCTGTGGACATAAATGATTAGTCCAGTAACTGCTTAGGGCTCCTGTCACCCAGACATAACGAGCTGTGAGTAACAGCCCAGAGGACGCTGTGAGTTTAGTGTTTGAGTTGCAGAAGTTCACAACCGGTTTGCGTTGCTATATGAACAAACAATGCTTTTTTTAGAGCGTGTCTACATACGAGTGTCTCTGTGGCGCCAGCTCCAGGTGAGCACCTCATAAACCCCCCACTGTCCCAAGACTGCCACCTTTGACTGGGGGAATAAACTTATGGGATTTTTTTATTATTATTTTCACACAGATTCACAACAGTGAGCTCATTACTCTTTATATTTGCCAGTCATTTTCTGTGAAGAGCCCTTGCGGTCACCTTTCTACTGTTTCCCACGAGGGCAGCTTGAGTTGAAGATCATGACTCAGACAAGTGGTGATAAAACATGTAGAGTCTCTAAATTGGCATGTAGACAATAGGAACTATTTAAAGCTTTGGTTATGGATCTACAACATTTATTCACAGAAAATATATTTTCTTCTGTGTGAGAAGTAGCACTGGGCTGGGTGATGTGGAGCTGTCCAGTTCGTTGTGGTGCTGATTGCTATTATTATCTATTAAGATGAATTTTATACATTTCCATTTATCACAATTTGATTTAAAACTGAAGATATCTGCTTTTCAACTTCTTTGCAAATGTTCCTATACATCTCTCTTGGACAATTTTCAACTTGCAGGATTAGGAAATCAAGCAAAAATATTCATCAGTCATAGCAATGATTTTGTGAATTTGAAACATTAGGCAACATAAATTATATTTTGCCTGCTTGCTAAAAAAGATTTCTTGCTAAATATACAACATTTTTCATGAGGTGGTGAAAAAGGTATCACACATGTGCTCAAAATAAAAGTTGTATTTTTCTCCTTTTTTTTGTTTGTTTTAAGATTAAATTTGCCTGCAATGGAAGTTTAAGTTTATTTTCCATATCTTTCTTATGGGTGTAAATAAATGTGTTAACTTTTTGACTTGCTCTATCAAGTCTGTAGTTTAATTTTTTGCACACACGAACCTTATACCTGCCTGAGGTGATCCTGATAATTACACCTCAAATTAACTTCAGTGTACAAATAGTTTGCGTAGATTTACAATAAAAAGATCCATTGAGGTTTCAAAATTGACCCAAATTTTGACAGGTAATTGTTTTCTGTCTCTCTTTACAGCTGATGATGGATAAAAGAGTGGGGTTGAAGAGATATGAGCTGAATGGAAGAAAAGTCTTGTTCTACTTTGATGAGGTATGTAGAAATAAAGGTATGGATTGAATGATTCTGAGGTGTGCAAAATTTCAGATCTGTATTTTGTGCACCAGTGCTCATGTGTATGTATGTGCTACTTTTTGTCTTAGATTCCCAGTCAATGTATGACATGTGTGGCCTTTCAAGCTATCAGGGAATACATTGTGGGCAAGACAGCACCTGTTCCAGTCAAGATCTATGATTACTATGAACCAGGTATGCCTCTAAAAAAATTGTTTTTGGTGCAGTCCTGTAAAGTGTTAAAAACCAATGCATCTAAATTTCTTCCTGTGTTGACTAAGTTTTCTTTTTTTAACTTTTAACGTTGCAAAGTAGCAAATATGGTTTTGCGTTGTGCTTGTCATGCAGCTTTTGAGGCCACCAGGTTCTACAACGTTAGCGAGAGCAGCCCACTTGCACGGGAGCTTTGTGATGGGCCCACCTGCAATGAGGTCGAGAGTTCAACAAATCAGTGGATAGGTGAGAAACACAACAGATGCATAATGATTTTCATGCACCTTAGTTGTTCCTCTGTCCTCTAACCAATTTCTGCAGGTTTTGTACAGGGAAACCAGTGCAACAATATATTAGGCTGCCTGGAGCAGGAGCAGATTGAGCGCTGCACATGTTACAGGGACTGTGGCTACGACGGGGAGCCCGTTTGTGGGTCGGATGGGCAGCTCTACCAGAACCAGTGTCAGATGGAGGTGTCTTCATGTCGAAATGGGACTCGCATCAAACAGGTCCCCATGTCCCAGTGTTCACCCAGTAAGTGTTCAAAATACGGCGTGTGGACGTTCTAATTGTTACTTTTTATACACAAATTATTACAGCTAAAACCTAAGACTAAAAAAGTAGCTCATCTTAAATTGTTCCAACTAGTAAAATATATTTTAACCAATGAGAACACAATTAGAATTAAATGGTATTTACTTGTTAGGCTAAATGGTTCTTTTATTTTTACTCTTTTATCCTCCTTTGTTTGGTACAGTGAAAGATGTTCATAAGTGAGAGCTAGAGGACATAAATAAGCGACATTCACATAAATAAAAGGAAAACCTCAATTCAAATTACAACTAGAAGGAAAAAAATAAATGTACAGTCATATTCAATAAATAAAAAGATGCATTCTGGCAAGATTCATTGTCAGAGCAAAGGTGCCTTTGACCTTTAAGAATGATATCCTTAAAGGTTGTCATGGTTGTTGTTATGTCAAACATGCATTTCATTAAGCCCACATTTCTGCATTAAAATGGTGGTAGCAGCATCATTCTGTGGGTATGAATTTCTTCAGTAGAGACAGTGACGCTGGTTATAGTTAAACTGAACATTCCTGTAGCTAAATCCAGGAAGATATTGGACAAAATCTGTGAAATCTGTAAGAAATTGATGCTAAGAAGCACTGTTCATCCAATGTGACTGAGCTATTTATAAAAAACAAAACAAAAATAGAGAAAAACAACATTAGATGTGCAGAGCGGGAATCAACTTCCCTCAAAAGACTTGCAGCTGTTATTACAGAGAAAGATGGTTGTACAAGATATTGGCTCAAAAATATTTATTCTCACAGTTTTCAGTTTTTAGTGGTTGTAGTATGACAAAATATGAAAACATTCAAGGAGCAGAAATACTTTATTTACTGGTCCATGTGCATATCTGGTCCATGTGAGACTGCTCCATACACACTTTGCTTTGCAACTCAATTATATTCTGTCAATATGTTCGTGCACCTGCAAATGTGTCTGAGCCTTGATCTGAGCTCAGGAAACAGCTGTTCAGGTGGCGAGCTGATTACTGGACGAGTCCTCAGAGGAAAATAAAAACTTCTACCCATCTTCTACTCCCCTTCCCCCCAACCCTCACTCGCTCTCCGTCATATTACAGGGCTCTCTCCAAATGACAGAGTGCTTTTGTCCTTCCTCAGAAATTCTCGTCACATTCCTTTCCGACGCACAGCCCAACAACAAAGGAGCCTTCATGTTGCGGAGCAGATTGGGAAAAAGGCATAGACAAAACTTTGGTGGGAAAAGTCCTGAGCCTGTGCCAAGTGTTTCATGCTGTAAATGATCAAAAGGACTGACGCGCTCCCTGACCTTGTTTGTTTGTGTATGCTTCAATAGGGGCAGATTTGTTTCACGGCTTCCTCATTTTGAGGAAAGAAAAGGAGGCTGTTATTGTTTAACTGTTCATGATTTGGCTCCTTCTATTTTTGGAGGGATACATTTTGAAGAAAGTCTTTGTTAGGACTAGGCAAACCTCGCTGTTTATCAGTGAGGTGCTCCTGAGTGTGGACAACACCAGCACTCCTTGTTTTGGGCAAAGTATAAGCCACGTTAATGTGAATGATCTAAAGTCTATCTGTCTCTGTGTGTGTTTGTCAAGGTAAGACCATTGAAAACAACCAGCCAGTGGTGAACCAAGAAACTGAACAACCTTCAGTGCCTGTACACACAGGTAACCATACCACACCTTTCTCATACACCACATCCACAATTGTCTCCTGATTCTTCACATTCACGTCTGGCAGAATCAGCAGCTGTGTTTACTAAAAGAGGCCGTTATTCTGCTTGTGCAAACTTTCTTTATCAATCAGAGGCAGCTTGTCATGTCAGATTAATGTCATTTTGTTAACATTTACAACATATTTCCACATATTCTTGATATGCAAAACACAAAGTTGTTTACTGTATGCATAAACACCTTTGTATTTATATTTACTCATGATAATGTAAGAAATCTGCTGAAAGAAAACCACAGTACATCTCATATGCAGTTTGCCAAACAAGCCATGTACAGGACATCATAAATATGTGAAAAATGTGCTGTCAGATGTAACCAAAATATTGCTTTTCCCATTATAAAAAACAGTAACTGTGCATTTTACATTAAACACACCAACAACACAGTAAAACTTGTTGTTTTACTGCTCATGCTGTGAGGATACTTTTTATCAGGAGAGATGGGGAAGCTGGTTAGAGTTAATGGAAAGAAGGGTGAAGCAAAACACCAAACAAAACTGAACCAAAACTTGTATGAAGTTGCAAAAGACTTGGATTTAGGCCAGGGAGCTTACCTTCCATGCACACAAAGAAAAAAAAATATTTTGAGTAAAGTATAGTCACATGTTATAATGGTACAGATAAATCCAGACCTAAATCCAATTGAGAATCTGTGGCAAGATATTTATTTCTTCACAGATGCTCTCCAGTCAGTCTGACAGGTGTATTTTACAAAGAAGACTGAACAAGAACATCAGGCATTCATTTTTGAAATCATACATCATTTTTCTTCCACTTGCCAAATATTCTCGACTTTGTGTTGGTCTGTCAAGTGAAATACCAATAAATGAGGTTTATGGTTGTTGCGTGACAAAGCATAAAAAAGTCAAAAGAGAAGCAAGCAGGACTAAACAAGAGAACGAGGAGCAGACACAAAGGAAAAGAGGTGAGGAGATTAGGGTTAAACTGATTCGAAGGTGTGTGGCGGCACATTCCCCTGCCACCACCTCACGTCTACAATCAGTATGATAAGTGAGAGGGTAAGTTTCACACACCGAGCTTGCTTGTTGCTGTCAGGAATCTTACTTTTTCTCCTGATAAGCAACCAGAGAATTGCTGAAAAGATGTTTCACTGTGTGGATGTAGGATGTAATAGTATTACCTTTTGGCAATGACAGCATGAAAACACATTACTGAAAGTGTCAAGTTCTAACACCTTAATGTTGTGTGTGGGGGGTGGAGGGTGAAAGGGTGTTCATTTTTTTGGGCACATAACATTAAGTTCTATCTACAGTTTCTTAGCGGCATCCAGGTGTGCATTTGTGCATGCATGTTTGATGTCGTGTGACCTGCTCTGACTTGTTTCTCAGCCTCTAACTCCCAGTAGCTGCTCCTCACAAAGCTTCTCTCAGTCAAAGGTCTCCCTCAGTACAAAAGCGAAATGCTCGACACAAGAATGCAGTGCACAAATGCGGGTATATGCCTGTCGCTTGCAATCAAAAGCAAATATGCAAAATGTTAATTATTATATCTCATGTCTTTTGGAGTCTCTTGAGCCACACTGACACACACATTCAGCTATAATGACACTTTAGATTTATTATGATGTAAACTGTAAAATCACTGTAAACCATTAAACTTCAGTCTTCTGAGAGCAACAAGAAAGCAAAAGGTAAAGATGAGTTCGGCCAAGAAAATGAGACGCACCGAAGGAAGCTGAAGCTCTGGAATTACTTTCCGTGTGCAGACTTGTCTTATTAATGAACCTGCTGCAGCGGTCAACATACAGTCAAATACAGACTTGAAGGCTTCATTTGATCTATGGTATTTCTTTTATCATTTGTTTTGGGTCCTACATGTGCAAGTCTTTAAATGTGGGGTTCTGTGCAAAATGTTCCACCTGAGCCATTTAAAGTGAAACTCTAATTCCTCTAGTCACATAAAACATTAAAGAAAAGTAGACTTAGTCACATGCTGTCAAACAATTTACGGAAGGGGGCCCTCTCCTGGTCAACATTCGGTACTCCATCTTAGGAAGTCCTTCTATACAATGTCCTAAATATTAACTTTTATAATCAAGGCTGTCTCATAATTCCCTGCCCTTTGCACAAACAGCAGTCTCTGGAGAAATGATTCTGCAGACAAACCAAGCAACCAGAAAGACAATTAAGATGAAAATATTGTATCATCAGTCTTTGCACTTTATTTAAAATTGCAGACCTTCCTTCATGTTTTTCTTGAAGAGGACACTTCTTTTCTGTCTTTCTCTTGACAATGCCTCAATATTTGTAGCAGCAGCTTCCTGCATGTGAGGCCAGTGGACCCCCAGTGTTTGTGGGGGATACAGGCCACAGCCACTTATGAATTGATAAATCCCCAATTACTTCAGACTCCCTCAGACAATGTTTAATAATGCCTATTTAATAGTTCAAACACCAAATATACCTTGATATGCATTAATATACACAGTGGAAACTGTCTAAGTGCTACCACAGAAGCTAATATCTACAGTCTTCCTACTTTCCTGTCTTGGGGGTCCGACCAATCAGCTCCAAGGAAAGTGAATGTTTCTCTTGAATTGCTCTTAAATTGACTGCCTTGCAATGCCAACCAATATCGGGTCACTTACCATTGTATTTCACTTTCCCAAATGTATTCTCTTTCAAATATTTTAGATGTTTTATTTATATATATAAGTCTATGGAAGAAAAAAACATCCATGAATACTTTAGAGCTGCGTTCCACAGAATGATCTGTGAATAGGTGAATCTGCGAATACGAGGTCCACTGTAATGCAAAGAGATGATGGCAAGTAACCAAAATCCCAGCGATTCTGTGCCCAGTTGAGATGATTTGACATAAACACTACTCTAGAATGCTACTAAGATGGTAATTTATTGCTCAACAACTTAATTTCTCCTTTACACAGTGAATATTGTGATCAATCATTGACCGTACTTGTCTTATCATCAGCTTTAATTTAACTGAATGTGTGTCTGTCCCTCTAGGTGAAGAGGAACATAGCTCCATGCCAGAGGTGTCCTACTACTCCTACGAATATGACTCTGATCCTTTCCTTGCTGACGGAGAGGGAGGGGACCATTTTGACATACCAGAAGGTGGGGGAGGTGTGCAGCATAAAGTGCCCCTACAAGCAAATACCCAGCTACCCACAATGGACACAAAGAGCACCCCTGAGCGATGGTATGTGTGTCTCTAAATTTGATATTCCTCTGGTTGTTCTGACTGGAACAACCTGCATGATTTTTGAGGTACTGTTGTAACAAAGTCGTTTCTCTTCTTTTCTTTGTCGTCCACAGAAATACACAGACCGAAGCCATACGCCCACCTTAAAATTGTACCATATTTGTGAATATGCTTGTGAATGGAAAGAAAATGGAGACTATGCAGACTGGCTTGGACAGAAAGTTGGTGTGGTCTGGGAACTGAGTTTATGTTGTTAGTTGAATGGAGTCAGAGTGGATGCTTTTATCACGTATGTCTGTTTTTGTGTGTGGTAGGATGTGAATGAGAATGATTTAAAACTAGAATCCTCCAGACCTTTTTACTCATCAATAGTCAGTGTAGAATCTTTATCCAGTGTGCTGCGTTTATAATCACTAGTTTGTAATTACACTCAATGTTAAGCAATATGTTTTATTATATTTTCTATCTCTGGTATTTATTTGTAGTTAGAACTCCTAATTTCTATTTTAAAGTCATTACCTGCCCACACAGACTACTTTTTTCCCCACTGTGGTTCTTGATGTGCTTATTTAAACACTTTTTTGGCTTTAACACCGAATAACTGAAAGGTCTGATTAAAACTATTGTGCTGGTATGCTGCTGGAGAAACACATATGCTAACCATATGCTTTACAGAAACATAAGCTGATGTTCTTTTCATTGTAAGATGCTATCTGCTTCATTTTTTATTTGTTGCACAGCTTTGAAGAGACAGGAAACATAAACTGGGAGAGCAACACGGTATAGGTCTTGTCAAACTACAGACTTTGAGGTTACTGGAACTTTTAAACGTCGCTGCATTTGGACTCTGCATTTGTCTCTGAAACTACTCAACCACCATCTCTCACCATTCACCTTACATGCCAGGAAAGCTGATTGTACAGATCATAAGCTATTTTGTTGTTGTTCAACTAAAGGATGTTGAGGAAATTGATTGATGTAAATGTACCAAATTTGACCAAATGTAATCCTAATTCATATCAAATACTGCTTTTGAAACAAATGAGAATAAAATTTATACACAAACCAGGCTTTTGTTTCCGGGATTGAATTTATGGTGGGTTTTCTTTCATCAGCAATTTGTTCCTTAGCTTCTGGGGGTATTTTTGGTTGGATATTTGACCACTTGTTTTATCAGAACTGGTAGAGTGGATTTAAATTAGTTGGTGTTTTTGCATGTGCTTGGCTTTAAAGCACAGTCAAGAATGGAGCAAGTTTAGAAGGATAATGTTAATTTGCTCTATTTCCTCCAAAAACAGTTTTGATTGAGAATAGCGAGATAGCTGTTTGTCTTTATTATTCCAACACTGATCGTAAAATAGTCCCTCAGTATGACGCCACCATGCTTGACATTTGTACCGTGTCCTTTGGCCTGAAAGTCTCACCTTCTCTATTCCAAAGGTTTTGCTATTGGCAACAATTGTTTCAATACAAAACCTTTCTTTTAATTTCTTGAGAAGATTACCTAGAAATGTCAGTCTTCTCTTGGGATGTAGCTTTCTTTCCTGACCTGCACCGACTCACAGTTTATGTTAAACTTTCAATGACACTGGCATTTCAGCAACTAGAATTAGATCTCACTACTGTGGGATCTTATATAGACAGTTGTGTGCCTTTCCAAATCAAGTCCAATCAACTGAATTTACCAGGTGGACTTCATTTAAGTTGTAGAATCACCTGTAGGATTTGGAACAGCTTTTTTTTTTTAGCTGCGTAGCTAAGGCTGTGAATTGTTTAAATGTGATTTCTTTGTTTTTTTGTTTTTTTTAATAAATTGGCAAAAAAAACTAAAAAAACATTCTACAATGTCATAATGGGTTGGTTGTATTCAGAACACGGGTAAGCAACCTTTACAATCGAAAGAGACATTTTTTGCATTTGCATTTTCAAAATAAAACTTAATTTTACAGTATAGTCCAAGAATAATATAAAACTTTTATGACCAAAAAATATGCTTCCTCTGAATAATGATAATATTTATAGAAATAACTTGCTCAATTGGTGTCATTTTATTTTCAGTTCTAAACTAGCTTCATATTTTTGGTTCAAATTGTGAAAAGCTGTTGTAAATGAATTATAAAACAATGATGACCATAAAGTTCTAACTGGAAGTGTGTACTTGAAAATATGGATGTACATCATATTTGTTTTCATATCACCAAAGCAACAGCTGAGAGGGAGCTAGACCGTGTTAAAGTTTAATGTTTAGCGATTGCACTTGTCACTTGTCGGCCCCTTCTGTTACGTCGACCTCCAGCAGATTGCAGGTCAGACCTCTGTGTCTCTAATCACTACGATTAGATACAATCAAAAAAATAGCTAGTGTGCTGCTGATATTCAGCCACAATGACGACAGTGTAACCAAATGATTATAAGAAGATAAACTCAAAGGTTGCTGGTTCAACTTCCAAAAGTGAAAGTCCGATACACCAGACAAATACTCTGTGGCTGTTGCATCTGAGCATTCACGATTGATCAAAACATTTCTAGACAACAAGCCACCACTGCGGGGGGGCTGACTGCAAAAAGCTACCCAAGGCAGTCTCTGTGGCAACTGCATGCATGGCTGAAGAGTGATGTTTCACGTCCACGCTCCAATGAGCAGAAAGAGTGAAAAGAAGAAGGGGGGAGACAGGGATCTTGGTTCCATGCTTTGCAGGGGACAGCTATCATTACATGAGAGTGAATCAGAGTGATGACATTGTTTCTAAGTACCAGCTCAGTGAACCTATAAATGTCCGACCCTTTTGGGACGGAGGCTATTCACCTGTCTGAGCTGCTTTGGACGAATTATTGATACAAAAGAGGCAAACTGGCAGAGGGTAACAATTCGAGCTATAGGGAGGAGTCTAGCGCTTTGTTGACATTTTGATGTGCATTACTGGTGTCAGGTTTCCTGATTGTTTCAGAGGAAACTAGGGATTGATCCTGAATGGCTGCTGAAAAGTTCTCCATGGTGGGATAAAGTAAAGAGAAAGATGAATCGCTGATGCTCATCTGGTGCATACCCTGCTTCACCTTTGGCTGACATGAGAATTTGACTTCAATGAGGTGCATAACTCGCTTTTCCGGCGTTTTTTTTTTATTATTATTTTATTTCCCACCTCCATCCAGTTTGACACATTGCATGAATATCTTTGTAGTGCTGCTACGGTTTTTAAATCCTGAAGGGCCTTTACCCCAATGGAGAAAAAATACCCAGCAATTGCAGGGAAGGAGAAAGGTGAGTGCTTGACTGAAATAATAAATCTTAATGCTGTATTGATTTATCTGGCTTTATAGTGTGTGGGCATATAAACACCATTAGCATTAAATCTTGCAGTCACTTTTGGTTACTTAACTGACATGAGCAAAGAGGGAATATGCCGGCCTGCCAGGACTCGCTCTGTTCTGAGAAAAATGATTGCTGCAGCTCCACAGCGCACGTCTTCTGGAGCAGAATCAATTGCTTAACAATAATTCATCGGGATTTAAGTTGGTCAAATGGAAACTCTCTCCCTTCACAAAGCTACAGTACACAATACATTACTATTGGTAGTTTTTATTTGTAGCTGTGTATTTAAACATTTGTGTTGTGAATGCAATGGAGTATGTACAGTAGATTACGTGAGGTTGTGTATGAGCAAATTCATCAGACACCTGTCTCCAGGACCAGGACCTGGGCACTATGGATTGCCTCCCACCATTGGGTTTGTTGGCCATGACTTCACAAAACCAACCAGCCCGGCCTACTCTTTCCACGGCAAGATGAGTAATAACAGTGAGTGGCATCAGGATTATAGTTGCAGCATGTCACAAAACGTTTTCACAAGTTCCAAAAAAATGTGAAAAATGATTTTGGTTTTCAAAAATTTTCACCCAAAAGAAAAGAAAAAAAAAAAGGTTAATGCTGTGGAGATGCTTTTATTTTCTTCTCACTGTCACGCTACATTCAGTCAGATTGCGCTGGGTTCAAAAATGATCTGGTCAGATATTGGTAAAAAAAAAAATAAGTGAAAACATCTGAGTTGATATCAAAATGCTTCATGTGTTTATATTTAAATACCAACTCAAAAAATTATTTCCATCTTCCCAGGATTTATCCTTTGCACAGGATTTTACTACATTGTGTGGTGTAGTAATAGCTCTGCACCCCTAGGGGGAGATAGAACTTCATAGTTCTAAACCCAAGAACGTCAAGCGGGTTCTGAAGGTTTTCACTTTATTATTGCAGTGCTTTCTCTCGACTCCAGTCCAGGGCCTCTGTATCATGTTGATGCAAAAATCACTCGCTTTGGAAAGGATGGCACACCTGCATATTCAATGCTGAGTAGAATGAAAGCACAGAGTAAGTTTTTGCTCACTCTTTATGGATGGATGATAACTCTTCATACATTTTATTCATCTCTATTTACTTTGGATCTTTCCAGAAATTAAGTTTAATTTGTTGCCTCTGAACTACATGAACTACACTCTAGGCCTGTCACGATAACAAATTTTGTTAGATGATAAATTGTCCGTATTGTAATAAACAATAATATTGTTGTTTTAAGCCCATGTTCAAATAATATAATAGTAATAATGGCACAATAACGCAAGAGCACATTTTCAAGGCTCAATAACATGTAAAGTCTGGACCTGGAAGACATTTTAATTATCCAAAAATAAATAAACAGAAACAACAAAAAAAATGAATTACAAAGTCTCTGTAAACAAAATTATCTTTCACAAAAATGCTTTTGATTTGGGACCAAAACACCAGACTGACGATTATCCAGTTTTTGGTAAAAAAGAGAGAGAGAAAGAAAAGAGAAAAACGATACATTAAGCAAACGGTAATTATTGTTTCTTTTATCATGCGATTAATTGATTTAATGTTTATTGTGACAGGCCTACTACGCTCCGCCATTATTATTTTGTATTTATATGTTCCTGTTATCTGATCAGTAGAAGAGTTTTTCAGCACACCTGGACCTGGTTCATACAGTCCAGAGAAAGCTCCACCCTGCAACCTGCAGCGCAAACCGCCCTCCTACACGATGGGCCGTCGCACCCGCTACCGCACCGTAGACCCGGTCCCGGCTCCCAACAAGTACAGCCTGCCTCCGCTCCTGGGCTCTCACATCCCAAACAAAAGAGCCAGCGCAAGTTACACCATGCCGGGTACGTTCAGCACCGGGGGGCCATCTGAGGATTTAGCCAAGACCCCCGGACCCTGCCGATACAACAGTACGGACCCTAGCGTGTATCGGCCGCGGCAGCCTGCGTTCTCCATGTTGGGACGTCACGACGTACCCAAAGACAAGTCCAAAAAGCCCGGTCCAGGGACGTATAACCCCGAGAGCGTCACGGCTCACAAGATCAGAGCCCCAGCATACTCCATGGGCGTTAGACACTCAGAGTTTGTCACGCCACTAGTGGTCGGGTTTTCTGACTAGCAGAGTCAAAAAAACAAGTCTGGAATTAAAAAAAAAAGCAACAACATATTGCAGTTAACATTTTATTTTGTTCTTTAAGTAACAAGGTAATTGTTTGCAACATTTCGAACATTTAATAACGAATTTACATAACGCAAACAAAAGTTTAACAGGAAAAAAAACCCTATAGTCACTCAGTACGTAAATGAATCTTGAAGAACAAGAAAAGACATTAAAAATATGTTTAAAGTGTACAACAGACAAGTAAACATTCCCCTTCATATTGTAGAATATACAAGGTTTTTATTCACAGTGAACACAAGCAGCTTGCCTCTCAATACAAGCAAAAATAAATGTAGGGATTCTGTAAGGAAAATGGAAAGTTTTCTACAAAAATCATTAAAACATTTTTAGAGATATAGATGTAGAAGAGAAGTGCAGCTCAATGATGCGAAGGAGCTTTACAGCTTGAAGGTTGTTCCCATTCATTCCTTGGGAAGAGGCCTTCTGAAAAGGAGTATGTGTGGTTCTGCACAGTCAAAGCAAGAGAAGACAAGAAAAATATGATTATATAGAAGATAAAATAAGAACAGACTTGTGTGGTTTTGCTTTTACAGAGTTAGCAATACGGCTCATTCTACTCACAGGGAGTGATACAAAGCAGGGGATTTAACAGTGAACAATGAAGAGAAAAAAAACAAAAACACAGCCAAGTAGAAAAGTGTCCCAAACCCTATAAAAGACTCAGTAAAAGATTTTTAACTATTTTTAGCAGAGACTATATATACTGTATATATATTTAAGAATGAAAAAAAACCCCAAAAACAAATACTCTTTAAAATAAAATAATATTAATAATAATCAATTTCAGTTTTCAGAACATTGTGGACATTAAATTCTTGTAGTTAGATTTTTAGATCTGTATAAATCATGAACTAAGCACTGGAGTTAGTTTTCAGTTCCTGGTAAAGTACTTCTATGTCAATGTGTTATATTACTCAACTTATTAAGTTCACTTCCATTTCAAAATATATAATGCTTAAGCTTTCCAATTTACTACTGACTCTATAAGGCGGTTTTTGATCCATGATAAATTTATTCTGTTTTCAAGATTTTAAAAATGAGCTGCATAATATGTAATCTCATCGTGTTTAGATTAGGAATCCAAGATTGAGAGTTGTCTTGAGGCCATAAAAGCAGTGAATTAATGTGTGGGTTATCAGACAGAATCTAGAAAACCAAAAATAGTAACTGTAAAAATGTTAAAATCAAATTGTGATGTGACAAAACAAAGATAGAATTGAATTTACTTAGAAGAAAAAGCACATAATACACATTTAGACTTATTTTTGGGAAAACTGAATAAGGAACCATGTCAAAGATTTTTTTCATACTTTATTAGTTCTGGAATTTATTTATTTTTTACTCTTTCATGACTTTGTAGAACACTGTAAATTAGAACATTTTATTTGTAGTGTGATTTTGTCCTCAGGTACATAAAAGCCAAGCCATGCCTAATATGATGAGACGTCCAGTAGTGAGTAGTTTATTCTGATCTATGGCGTAAACTAAACTGACGGAAATAAAAAATGTTTCCAATCAGTAAATTATGGTAAATCCCTTCATTTACATAATGATTATTGTTACTTGCACAGGTAACAAGAATCAAAGAGCGTACTTTTGTTGTGTCTAATTTTCAGCCCTACACTTTCAACTTGCAATTCACACATTCCTGTTTCATTTCATGTCTTGACAGCTCAAAGTATGATTCTTCTTTAATTTTGAGTAAGAGTTTGTATAAATACTCTCTTATACAAACACTTTTTAAAGTGAGCAAAATGTGGGAATTGGGATTCCACAACAAATAACATACAAAAACTGATTTAAAGAGGTTAAATCTCTGCACATTGTTAAAATATAAGGTTAGAATTTCATTGACATCCACCATGATGTGCTGTTCACTGCTTGGTAAAACCTAGCACAAATAGTGCAGTCAGTATTAGAGTTTAAGCAGTTTTGGAATTGCTCTACTAACTCCAACATCTTTCATGTAGGACACAAATTTGTTTCAATGTCTAAATCAGATAGGTATGAAATTATACCAACTGATTTGTTGGCTTACAGGGGTTGGCAAGGTGTCCTGCAACTCTTAGATGTCTCCCTGGTCCAACACACTTGAATCCAATAGCTGAATCACCTCCTAAGTGCAGTCAAGTTCTCCAGAGCCCTGCTAATGACCTCATTATTTGATTCAGGTGTGTTGAAGTAGAGATGCATCTAAAAGTTGCAGGAGACCCGCCCTCGAGGCCTGGATAAAAGTTGGATTCATTATCAACAACATCTAAAATGTCACATCAAAGCTATAAAGTATAACTTTATACTGAGAGGTAGAGGTGGATTAAGCAGAAATACACCAATTTGGCTGACACCAATTTCTAGTTCTATTTTAGATGAACAATCGGCCAGAGATTGATATGGGCCAATTTTCCCGTTATGAGTTTCTATCAATGATTAGCTGATTATATGTTGGGGGGAAAAAACAAGACACCCACCAACCCCACTTGTTAAATGCTTTCAAACTCAGAACACCCAAATGTATTTTCTCTATTATACATTTACCAACAACATGCATTCTCTACACCAGGGGTGTCCTTGCGGGCCAGTGTCCTGCAATTTTTAGATGTGCCTCTGCTGCACCACACCTGAATAGAATAAGTAGGTCATTAGCAAGGCTCTGGATAACTTATCTACACAAGGAGGAGGTAATTAAGCCATTTTATTCCAGTGTTTTGTACCTGTGGCACATCTAAAAACTGC
>CAEFZX010016352.1:0-15794 GCA_903066825.1 Alfaro cultratus | reverse complement strand
AGAGAGGGAAAGTGCATTAGGCCATGTGTTTTTATGAGTTTATGCGCCATGCTTACTCATACAAAAAGCTCCACCGCGCACACACACACACACACACTCTCTGTGTGGGATAGTTTGTGGCAGAAATGGACCCAAGCACAGACAGGAGTCTCATATTGAAGATATGATTCTACACAAACAAACCCAGAATAACTAAAGCTCTGCAGGCCTCACTGCTTCTGCTAAGGTTCATGTTTATGAGTCATAGTAGGGTTCCAAGGCTGAAGATGTCTGCAGCCTGAAAAGAACAAAAATGCTTATTTCATATTCTCCAAAAAAATATATTTTAGAAAAATATTCTGTTGACTGGCGAGACAAAAGAGGAACTCTTTTAGGTGTGCATCCTGTTATATGCATAGACGGTGTGACACCAACACAGCATTTCAGAAAAAGGACATCAGCAGTTAAGCAAGCTGATACTAGTGACAATCATCTGAAGCCCAAATCAACCAGTGAATGGCTCGAAAACTAAAATGGAGGTTATGGATTGGCCTAGTCAAAGTCTGGAATTAAATCTGATACAGATGCTGTGTCATGGCCTCAGACATGCTGTTCTGCACAGTGTGACTGAATTAAAAGCGTTCAGCTGGAAGCACAGGGCTAAGCTGGCTGTGATAGCTTCAGTCCTTCATAAGAGCATTCTGCATTTTTAAACCAAACTTTGCGTTTACTCAGGTTATCTTTGTCTGATTTAACACGTCTTTAAACCTCTGAGACATTTCAGCGCAACATAAAAAGCAACAGGAGAGGAAATCTGTTTGAAGGCACCCGTCGGTACTAGAGCATCTGAAACGCTGGCAGACAGCATACTGAAGCAGGCTGCTGCTGAGGCCACTTTGTGTTTACTGCTTAGCATTCCCATGACCGGCCTGCCTGCTGCTCTGCTCTCACTATGGAACTGGTGCAGAAATGCAAAACATTACAGAGCTCACTATGTCCCTAACCTTGACCAGTAAACCATTGAGGGTTGTTTTTTGTCATGAACCATTCAGTCCCGATTGAGTTGTTTTGCATGGCTTCACTGTTCTCCATAAAGGCTCTAAGCTGAGCAACACTTTGGCTTACTCAGTCCCTTCAGGATGTCGGGATGGTTTTTTGTGATTGTTGTTGCCTAAAACTACTCATTTGTCAAAGTTGTGAATTCTTTAAAGTCTTATTTTTGCTGTCTTTCAAAAAGTTCAATCGCTGCACATAACCGTCCCAAAAAAGACACAGGATTTTAACATGGTTTGTGATTAAAGTGAACATTTTCAGGGTCCTTCTTGATATAGCAGCTTTATACAAATCAAATCCTGTCCTGAGGAGAGGTCAAAGTGCAAAAGAATAATTCCATATTGTCTCATCCAGGTTAACATGAACTGTAGACACAGTAGAAGCAAATCCTTCAGAACATCTCAGATTAATGTTATGAAGATTAATGTTGCTCTTTAGCATCACTCATGCTTTCATCTCACAGGTTTTCAAGAGATGTTGTGAAACAGGAAGTTAAATTAGAAGGGGGCGAAGAGGATTGGTCAAAATTCAGCTGAGTTTCAGTGATTGGTCAGAAAATAAGGAAATACTGAAAACGTTAAGGGAATTGGACAGATTTATGGAAAAGTTGTCATGACTGATGAAAATTGCAAGTTTGCACAAGATTTGCGAATGATGAGTGAATTTGCATTAATAGTTCACATCACAACCTCACAACTGTCTGAAGGAACTGAGTGATGTCACAACATGAATGATTTTCAAAACTTACCAGTAAATATAATCATTTCAGGGACCAACTACTCAGTTGCTTTGCTGAACCTCTTTGACCATTCGACCTGTATGTAGGAAGAGACGGACAATTAAAATAATCTGAGACAAAAACTGAATCGACTTGCTGCTGTCTGACAAAATAAAATTCAAATTGAATGTAATCATCTCCTCATGTTCTGGATTCACACCACTGAAACTGATTTCCCATGCTCCTCTGCTCACTGAAGTCCTGAAGTCAGCTCTTTTTGAAAGTGGTCTCGGCTTCTTTACGAACTGTTTGGCTCTCGTTCGGAGGTCCCTCCTGCTCTCTTTTGTTTTCATGTCTGATCTGAGCTGTGGTTGTATGTATTTCAGTTTGTGCTCTTATATAAAGGTTTAAAAAAAACCTTCCCAAAGAGTTAATTCGTTAACAAGATGGTGACTTTTTCTAGGTTTGGCTGATTTTGGCTCAGAGGCGTCTGAAAATGGTTAAAGGGATTTTTCTTTCTTTTTTATGGCGTAACCATGGTTTGGCTCTGTGGGTTCTGGTTCTGGTCTGTAGATTCCGTCCAGACACAGGAACACATGCTCCCTGTCGCTCTCTATTATGGGCTCACTGTGCCAACCAGCCTAGCATAAAGCTGCACTTTCAGGCACCGTTTATGCTCCTTCCTCTCTCCCTTTGTTTATGAATATGCATGTATACATCTAGCGTGCCTGTGTGTATTTGGTTGTGTTTCACCAACCATCTGGGCTCCAGCTGACTGTCTGTAGCACCATTGTAAACTCTTGTTTTCATCTCAGTCAAGAATCCATCAGATCTCGTCTCTCTGCTCCAGCCCCCTCTTATAAACAAGGCCTGCTTTCAATTTCCCAGCTCCCTCTTCTCTGCTGCATGCTTTCTGAAATCACACCACTTCTCTCAATTCAGAGGGAAACAGAAGTTCTGGTCATGCCTAGAAAGTGGTCAGTGTTTGAACCTCAGCTACACATTTGTGACTATGGTCAGTGTTGGTGACCATCTGGGCTCCAGCTGACTGTAGCTGAGAGCAATGTGAGATTGACCACATTGGTCTCAGAAAGAGAGTTTCTATTATAAGGGCAGTATTATGGAAAATCTACTTTTGGGAGCTTTACATCATGTTATAATGTTATCCCCTCATCAAAAACATACCGGGAGTGTTGCTTTGATTCTTTCATGCATGTTTATGAAATCTCTGACTCTCCCATGGCAACCATTCAGCTGTCCAAATGTCTGTGCGGACCTAGTCTAGCCTTCAAGGACAAAGCTCCTCCTCAGGAGCTGCAGCTTCCAAGCTTCCGCCTCACAGAGCTCCTTCTGACTAGCCAGCAGCAATTAGCAAACACCTGGTGGAACTGAGCAACTGCTGAGCTCAATATAGGAGATACTTCTCAGAGCAATGCTGGTAAAAACATTGTTAAAGGGTTAATAGAGGAGCCATGTTCCTGGAGGCAGAGTTTCAGAAAGAGAAGGAGTTTTTAAATAGAGACACAATTTCAAGGTTTTAAATTGCAAAGTCAATTTTCTTTTAAGCCATATTTGATATAAATAAGATTTTTATAACAACTGGAGGTAACAAAGTTATTTGATTGTGCAATAAAATGGCACTATATGTCTATAAAATACATAAAACTTCCCCCTTGGAAGAAAATAAAGGGCAAAGCCTTCTGAAGTCAGAATTCCATTGAAAAAGTCGGTTTCTACTCAGATCAGTATGACTGCAGACGACACAATATGATGTAATTACAGCAGTTGCTACTGCTACAATTATCTATCAGAAGTTATTCAGAAATGTCCCAAGGAAGGAACAACCAGCTGCAGGATGGGAGCCGAGGTGTCTTGAGGAAAACAGGGGCTTTCAACCCAACATAACAGCAACCCAAATGACTGAAAAGGTAAATGAAAGGTGTCAGGATGCACAGTCTGTTGTGTAAGGGACTCCATGCATGTCTTAATATTATTCTTAATTTGTATAAAAAATGCTGCACAGTGGTGCAGTTGGTAGCACTGTTGCCTTGCAGCAAGAAGGTCCTGGGTTCGATTCCCGGCCTGGAGTCTTTCTGCACAGAGTTTGCATGTTCTCCCTGTGCATGGTGGGTTCTCTCTGGGTACTCCAACTTCCTCCCACAGTCCAAAAACATGACTGTCAGGTTAATTGGTCTCTTTAAATTCTCCCTAGGTGTGAGTGTGTGTTCATGGTTGTTTGTCCCGTCTGTCTCTGTGTTTCCCTGCGACAGGCTGGCGACCTGTCCAGGGTGACTCCACCTCTCACCCGGAACGTAGCTGGAGATAGAAACCAGCACTTCCTGACCCCATTAGGGACAAGGGTGAACAGAAAATGGATGAATGGATGTATTAAAAATGTACCAAGAAATTTGATGGAGCAATGTCCACATGATGAAGACATTGCTGTAATGAATAAAAACATAACTGCATTCAGTCTGTATTCTTTCTGCTTGGTAACCAATCAACTTGCACACTTCTTCCATTTTCAATTTTTGCCTTTTCTTGTGACATGCAACATCGTCAAGGTGATATATAGGAGTACTGACACCATCTTAAACATAAAACATCGCCCATCTCCCTCAGCTGAAAGGGTGTGTATGTTTTAAGCTTGTTGGTTATGGTCCAGATTTATGGGGATGATGTCTGTGAAGTGGTTGGGGTGTAACTGTGCTTGGCGATAGCGCCCGTCTGCTGCAGCAGCCTGAGCAGAAGCACTGATAGTTTCTTTGCACTGAGGTCAGAGGTGGATCCTCAAGCTGTTTTTATTTCTCTTAAAACACCTTTATGGCTGTTTCTCCTACTCCGGCATTAAAAAAATCTATTCTAAATCTCTTTTAAAACAGATGCAGCAAAGTCTTCTGAAGATGAAGAAGATGAAGAGTCATCCTCAGAGGAAAATAAACTGTCCAATGAAATGTCAACAAGCAACGAAAAGCTCCAACGTAATTCCCTCAATGGTGTTGGGTCTCCTGAACTTTTGCCTGAAAGCAGTTGAGCTGTGAATGGCTGGTCTTATGGTGTTTATGTTGTGGTGTCTCCTCGTTAGCGCTGGCGCCGCAGTGGGTGATGCCAGAGAAGATGGAAAAGCAGCTCCATGCTGTGCCTGCCAGCAGGACCGTCAAGTTCCGCTGCCAAGCAACCGGGAACCCACTACCCAGCCTGCGCTGGTACAAGAACGGGAAGGAGTTCAGGAAAGACCAGCGAATCGGAGGGTTCAAGGTCTGTCTGACATCAGCAGCTGCTTTCCATTGCAAATGTGCCCAAAACTTTGTCAATAAAAGTTTTTTCATGTGGTAAGGCATTAAAAACATGCCGCGCCATCATCACACCAACTACTTCCTGTCTTCTTCTTTGTGTTTTGAGTCATCCGGTTGTTGATCATGTGACTCATGTGATGCGAAAAAAGTGCTTCCACAAAGCGAAGTAAGAGAATTTTGATATGGCCAAAAAACAAATTCATCCTAACACTAAAACTTATAATTTTTTTATTTTTTTAAATTGGCATGTTTCAAAAAAGCTAAACAAACTTATTCGCAAAATGTCAAATTGAGCAATTTTTTCAGTCAATGGAAATGCAGCTAGAGTAGGAACAGTATATCTGGTTTTAAAGAGATATATTAAATCTTCTGCTCTTTAACAGTTCAGAGAACACATGGGGACACTCATAATGGAGTCAGTGGTTCCTTCTGACAGAGGGAACTACACCTGTGTGGTGGAGAATACACATGGCAGCCTGAAACACACCTTCCTTCTGGATGTAATCGGTGAGACAGGTTGATGTTCTGGGCATCAGAATGACCCTTTGTATTGACTGCCCTCCTGTGTCACACCACTTTTCTGCATATCCTGCTATCCTTCATCCAATCTCTTCTGATCTTCTACTTTTCTTCCTCCAACACATTAGGGTTGAAAATAGCTTTCCTTTCCAAACATTTTGGCACAAACAACACAGGACATTCCTGATCCTAGCATATTCAATATCCAATAGAGTTTTCATGCTTTAGTGTACTGGACGTTTTGAAGTGTGTTACTAAGTGCAGCTTTTGACCTTCATCTGACGTTTGTCCAAACGTCTCCGCTGCAGAGCGTTCTCCTCACAGACCCATACTGCAGGCAGGCCTGCCGGCCAATCAGACGGCTGTTGTTGGAACCGATGTGGAGTTTGTGTGCAAAGTGTTCAGTGACCCGCAGCCTCACATCCAGTGGCTCAAACACATAACAGTCAATGGCAGCAAACAGGGACCAGACGGACACCCATTCGTCATGGTTCTCAAGGTACGCAAAGCACACAGGTGGTGTTTTCTGAAAATTTAGTTTCAATGAATTGAAATTAAGCAAATATTAGTCTGAGCTTTATCTGTAGCTTATCAAAGACATTGATACCCTGAGTGTATCGTTTAAAGTGTTTGGTGGATTTGGTGAAGCTGTATTGGTCTCTTGAGGTGAAGAGAGAACCGAGCCGTTAGATGGAGCTTTCAGTTTTCCACTGAGTCTACACCGAGTGACATGGGTGGCACCTTGTGGGGGTCATCATGACAACCCCCCGTGGGTCTGTCAATGAACTGCAACATTCCAGCCCTCAAAAAATAAAAAAAACCCATCAACCTCATTACATTTGCAAATAACTTTAGAAAAAAAAAAAAAAAACAAGCCCAAAGTTGCTGATAAGACGACTTGGCAGCACTGGCTACAGGTCTGTAAGATGGTTAAGGTGGAGCCACTGATGTCACACAACAAATTCTATTGACTCAGGGACGGAAAAATGTTTCTGCTTTTGACAGACATGAGGGATACAAATTCATCAAGTTTGTTGTTGCATTAGAATGACGCCAAGTTAAAGGGTTTGGGTTTGACCCCGCCTGTCCAGAGAGAGTGCAACTGCTGCTGGAGCCGCTCTCCTGAATATTCTGGACCATAAAATAGAGCACCGAACCGCACCGGCCCATGACGTACCGCTCTGTGGAAGCTGAGCATAACACTGTTGTTACAGTCAGTATGCAGAAGAGGATCTGTAGGCCATGTGGCCGATGCATGCCAGTGGACTGTGATGATTTACTGTAGTGGTGGCCAAGCTGGTTTCTGCTGCATGGCACTGGTCTCATTTTTCTTTCTCTGGTCAGCAGACAGTCAGATTGAGTTTGTAGGAAGTGGTGGGATAATGAGGAGAAACACTTCGGCCTCTTTTTCAATTACAGAAAATTTATTTACCAGTCAAGTTGAAGATTGAGATTTGTACTGTTCTTTTAGTAGAGTTAACTATACCAACTCTGAGAAATGTTTCTGTGTTACTGAGTAAACTGTAGGATTTTATTTAAAGAGTTAATATCCTCCTGTGTACCCTGTGAATGCTGCTGTTTGTATGTCTGTTTCAGGTTCCAGCTGTGAACGTTCTGTGTTTGTTTCTGATCTGGACTTAATATCTATGTTGCCGTCAGGCTGCAGGTTTGAACACCACAGAAAAAGACATGGAGGTTTTGACTCTGAAGAATGTCTCCCTGGATGATGCTGGAGAGTACACCTGCCTGGCCGAGAACTCCATCGGAGTGTCTTACCACTCGGCGTGGCTCACTGTGGTCGATGGTATGTTCACATGGAACCCATGCACACCATAATTCAGACTCTCTCCTCTCCGGTCACCATGACTTCCCTCTTCTCAGAGTTGCTGCCCTCACCGGTGCCCTCGCAGACATACTTGGAGATCTTCATCTACTGCCTGGGGTTTTTCGTCATCATCATTCTGACGGTCTCCGCAGTCATGTGTAGGCTCTGCTGCGCCCAGAAGAAAAGGGACTTTAACAGCCAGCTGGCAGTGCAGAAGTTAGCCAAGAGCATTCCTCTGAGGAGACAGGTGAGTGTTCAGGTCACCTCTTCATTGTCTTCCTGATCTGATACTAAGACTCTCACATGACCCGTCTATCGCTGCAGGTTTCAGTTGAATCCTCGACCTCCCAGCAGTCAGGGATGTGTTTGATGCATCAGTCGCGTCTCTCCAGTGCTGCCACCACCATCCTGGCTGGAGTGTCGGAGTACGAACTTCCATACGATCCTGGATGGGAGCTCCCACGTGAACGGTATGTCTTTACCCAATGTCTCCAAAAGCAGTCAAACCCCACAAAAGTTTCATTTTACAAAAAGCACCAGTAGTTTATTTACCACGTCACATATATGGGACTAAACAAAAAGGTGAAAGGAGGTGATTTGCTGTTGGTCCAGACCTTAATCTATTTGAGGATCTTTGGCAAGACTTGGAAAATTTGATGTTCAAGTGTTCCAACCTGAAACTGAGCAATTTTACAAAACCAAATTTAAAATTATTATATCTTCCTCCCACTCACAGTTATGCTCTGCTTCCTGTTGGTCAGTTCAAGCAAAGCAAATATATTGAGGTTTTGTGGTTGGAAAATGTGGTTGTTTAGTTTTGAAAGTGAAACGTTATCCAGTCTTGTACTGACATGGGCTGAAGAGCCACTTATGGAGGAGGAACACAATGTAATTAATAAACCCAATGTCCTTAAGAACTAGACCTTAAAACCATAAACCTTAAGAATCATCCTCAACCTTAGAGAAGATTAATCTTTGGTCCTCTATGGCGAAAAGTCTAAAGGCACTGAAACACTGCAGGATTAACAGGTCTTATTGGTGTCCAACCTACAGAGGGTTGAGCGTCTGATTTATGCTTTCATTTCTAGGTTGTGTTTTGTGTTTTAGTCTAGCATAATTCTACATCCCTGAGTATCAGAAAATAAAATCTTAAGGAGACTTTCTGCTAAGCTGTTGGCAACTCTGCATTTGTTTCAGGCTTACCCTGGGGAAACCGTTGGGAGAGGGCTGCTTTGGTCAGGTGGTGCTGGCTGAGGCTATCGGGATCGACAAGAACAAACCCACACGTCTAACCAAAGTGGCTGTAAAGATGCTCAAAGGTGAGAGGTGACAGAAGTTATTCTTTTTTTTAAATTTTTTGTTCATTAAAGATGCAGTATGTAACTTTTACAATAGTATGTTGTTGTTATTTTATATTTATTAAAATTGTCACCGTGTCATGACAATATAAGATGTGACAGATAATCTGTGAAAAGATCGATCTCCTCTACCTTCTCCTTGAGCTATTACTGCCATCTGAAGAAATGCACTGCTCCCGACCAAAAACAACCAATCATAGCTCACTGTTAAAGGAAAACAGTTTGTCTTCCTTCCTGGTTGGCCATGCTAACTAACCTCAGCATTTGTGACAGAGTACGTTGTGGTGAAGCAGCTGTAGCCTATCAGAGAGCAAAGTGGCTGGGGGTGAGCATGAGAGTGATTGACAGCGGTAAGACCCTCCTCCTGGCCCTGATTGGTTGTTACTGCACCACTACACTGAGTGGTGCAATTAGTACTGGAAGCACTGGGAAAAGGCAGAGGAGCTAAAAAAAAAATTCTCTACAGAGTGTCTGTTTTATATTATAGTGTTAAAACATAATTATACTTTTAACAAATATGTAAAAAAAAAAACATTTTTAAAAAAAATAAAAGTTACATCCTGCAGCTGATCTGTTCTGCTCCCTGCTGCAGCAGATATTCTAATCATTGACATGTCGTTGTGTTCAGCGGACGCCACAGAGAAGGACTTGTCTGACCTGATCTCTGAAATGGAGATGATGAAGATGATAGGGAAACACAAAAACATCATCAACCTCCTGGGTGCCTGCACTCAGGGCGGTGAGTCCTGAAGTCTTTAAGCGGCTGGGCTGTGTGGCGAGAGTTCTGCTCATTAACCTGTGTGTTCTCCCCCGGACGTGTCACCGTGCCCTGGATCAGGCCCTCTGTATGTGGTGGTGGAGTACGCATCTCAGGGGAATCTGAGGGAGTATTTGCGCGCTCGTCGGCCCGCCGGGCTGGAGTACTGGAGCGGCCTGCGGCAGGCTAGTCTGGGCAGTCTGGAGGTCAGGGAGCTGGTGTCTGCTGCTTACCAAGTGGCTCGGGGAATGTCTTACCTTGCTTCAAAAAAGGTAAGAAAAAAAACCCCAGTGTCAGATATTGTACATGTCTGACCACTAAAAAGCTCTACTGGAAAATCAAACAACACAAACAAATGAAATAACCTTAGAATTTGCCTGGTTCAGTTTTTGCTGTAATCTGTAGGTTTTTATGTTTTGTCATTTGGTTTTGCTGAGTAAAACTTGATAGAGTCCTACAAGTTTTTACAATTGCATTACATAAAACATCAAACCTGGTCAGACAAAGTAAAGGATAAAATGCAGCATTGACTGTGGCATCAACCTAGAGTCCCACAGAACTGACTTCCTGTGAGTTTAGCCTCACAGGACGTCACACTTTCTCTTTCCCTCTAGTCATATTCTGGAATGATTTTTTAAAATAATAAAATAAAACTTGTGATTTCAGTATTCATTCACTGGTTCTGTTTCGTTTCAGTGTATTCACAGAGACTTAGCCGCCAGGAATGTGCTGGTCACTGAGGACAATGTGATGAAGATTGCCGACTTTGGCCTGGCTCGAGACATCCATCACATTGACTACTACAAGAAGACCACTAATGTAAGCCTGACTGATTTAAGGAAGCTTGTTGTAGATTTATTAACAGTATGACCGGATGCTGATGTGTCTGCAGGGCCGGTTACCCGTGAAGTGGATGGCTCCTGAAGCGTTGTTCGATCGGATATACACACACCAAAGTGATGTGTGAGTTATCTACTACGTAAAGTTTTTTTTTTTGTTTTTGTTGTTTTATACCGTCTTTGAAGTTAGTCATAAGTATCAGTGCTTTCAAGCTTTTTTAAAGCTCAAAAATTGCAAATCTCTGCAAGGCTGGTTACTGCTTCGACTTCTAAAGTTACTGTTGTGTGAAAATTGGGGTTGGAACTTAAGTTAATTCATTACTTGGATAGTAACCCATTAAAAATTTAACACAAATAACCGCTTTAAAAAAAATTTGCCTACAAAAATCCAGAGCTGGAACCTTTGTATACGTGTTTCTGGTACGCCATGAATCTGCTGCACAAGCGACATCCGCAAACAGCAATGATGGACAAGCAAAGCCGCTACTCTTGGGCCACTGCTTCGAAAAACGATCTGATTGGAAGCTGGAAAAGACTATTGTTGTGTACAAGTTTTGCTAAAAAAAAAAAAAAAAAGCTAGCTTGTCAGCAAAGCTATTCCATCCTAAAACAGCATCTGAATGCTAACCATGTAACAGCTAACGCTAATGTCAGCATCCACAGTCCACATTTCTAAAGATGCTCCATGAATGATCAGAACTTCCTGAAACTCTGGAAAACTGAATGAATAACACAACAATAAATATCTTTGATGTTGAGCTCATATGTTTATTCAATAATTTAGCACTATAAAGGGATTTTGAATTTAAAATTGAGCTTATTTTATCGATTGGTTACTTAGACCCTGTAATTAACTAAATCAATTTCAAAAAATAAATCGACTCCCACCACCTGTTAAATTACGAGAGGAGCATAAAAAAACCACCACCACTTTTAAGGTTCTGACAGGCTGCGTTCAGATTCTGTCGTTGAGTCGATGAAGAACGGGAGCGAAAGGACTGAATCCATCCATAGTCTGTTTCACGCTAAACACGTCCTGCAAAACATAATGTGGTAAGAAAACCTGTCCACAGTAACTACTTAAAAGAAAACTAAGAAAAATACCTAACATTGCATTCAGCCATTATGATATTCTATGTTTGCCCAGCATTACTTTTCCATCAGGGTTACACTTTTCTAAACCTGAACTTTAGTTTGCAGTTCAATCTCCACATTCCACACGTTGGTTCTATGTGCTGCTGCTGCTGCTGCTGCAGGTGGTCCTTTGGCGTCCTGCTGTGGGAGATTTTTACCCTGGGAGGCTCTCCTTACCCCGGCGTCCCCGTGGAGGAGCTCTTTAAGCTGCTGAAGGAGGGACACCGCATGGAAAAACCCTCCGCTTGCACTCAGGAGCTGTGAGTGCATCCACACATTGACTTTCCTCCTCCTTAACTCCGTCTGCAGATGTCCTAAAACAGCTGCCTTTATGAGTTTTAATATTTCAGGTATCTGATGATGAGGGAATGCTGGCATGCTGTTCCAGCACGGAGGCCCACCTTCCAGCAGCTTGTGGAAGACTTGGATCGAACGCTTTCCAATATGGCCAACCAGGTAACAAACGTACAATTTTGGAGGGATTGTTGTTTGTATTCAGCTGCAGTCGGATTTATTTGAATGGCTCTTTTGTCCAGGATGGGAATGATTACACAGCATTTAGTTTCAATGATTTCTAAATGTAACACTTGGGTGTAAAAGTTTTCTTTATTGAATCCATACTCGGTCAAAACTACATATGCAGCCTCAAATACAAACATATATTCACCTAAATTGTTTTGTGACGTGCACTGAAGGTTTTAGAGAGTATTTTAACCTGATGAGGGAAAAGATCTTTTAACTTTGGGGTTGATAATCATGATTGGATGCGACTGGTCGTTTCCCTTCGCAAACACAACAGGAACTGTTTGATATCAGTCACCAGGTCGACCAACGGCCCCAAAGATAGGAATGTTCTAATAACTTGTCAAAGATCAGAAATCTGTATTTTTCTTTTAGAATTAGAGAAGTTGATCATAGCTAACAAAATAACAAAAACTAAAATTGAAAAAACATTTTCATTAAGTGAAATAAATAAAAACCTATTAAAACAAATAAATAAAAACAGTAATTAATGGGGGAAAAACTATAAATAACTGGAACTAAATTGTGCATTTATAAAACTAACTAAAACATACTGAAATTATATTTATAATGTCCTGTGTTTTTGTGTTTATGAATCTATTTATTAGCTTTTTGAACTGAGATTTTTTTCCCCACACAAGCAGTTTACTTCAGCTGTCGATAAATTACAGTTCTCCGTTCTCCTCCTGGTGGCGCTGATGTTAGTCCACAAAATGGCGACAACAAAAGTTGGGAGAAAACTCCAGAGTCAGGTGGACAGTTCTGGAATCAACGTTGAGCTTTCAAACATAAGAACTCTTTACCAGCTGTTGGTATGGTGGGGTTAGCATGATGCTGTGGGACTGTTTTTCTGTAGGTATTACTGTACAAAGTGGTAACAAAACGTAAAATGTTTACCTTCAGTTTCTTCATCTGTACTTCATCCATTACAATGCAGCCTGTTCTGATTGGTCAGTTTATCTGATGAATGTAATGCAGCTCATTTTGTTTTCTGTTTAAAGGTTTTTAAACCAGCCACTTGATGATGCTAATCCGTTTTAGTGTGTCACCTTATTAAAGCTGAAGGCCAGCTCTAACTCTTTGTCCGTAACCTTGCAGGAGTACCTGGACCTGGCCGTCCCTCTGGTCCAGTACACATCGGTCTGTGGCTCTGCCTAGGCTCTCACCGTACCTCTACGGCGTCGTCCTGGGAACGCTTACTTCCTGTTTCCTGTGCAGCCCGGTCCAGCCTCCGATGAGGCCGCCGGGCAGAGTGGCAGACGGAGCTCAGACGAACCGTTTCACTGCTGTGTGATGTAAAGATCAGCTGGACTGAACTGGACTCCCTCAGACAGGAAACGCAGCGTCCTGCTTGGACAGAAGGAGAAGACGTACCTCAGACACTGAAGGAGGACATTTGTCCCGTGTGTCTATAATAATGTACTTTGTGTGAATATTGTACAAATTAGTCTGTTTCATGTTGAGTATCTGTCTGGTTGTGTTACAGTGACATGAAGTGGAATGGATAGAAAAGTGGACAGCAACATGTTTTGATAAATCTATGTAGTTATTATTCTTTATTTGTACAGTTGGATTACTGCTCCTCAGCAGAATAACTCATCATGCATAAAATACTCTCAGAAACATACTTTTTGATTTATTTTGTTTGTTTTTCTGTAAAAAAAAAAAATAAAAAAAAAAATATACATATTGCACTTATTCTCCATGGGCTGCTACTGTTAGACAATGAGCTTTAAGTTTGATGTAAAATAACTAAAGAACATTATTAAAAACAATATTAAAAAAATGTCAAACCAATGTTGAAAAGCATGTCTTTTTTAATTTTTCTTCTTTTAACCTAAAGCTAAATATGAGTCATGGGAGTCATTTCCTTTCAAATACCAAAAAACGTTTTTATTTAATTTCATAAACATTTTTCTATTGAGCTGGTTTATGTAGACTGTGCTCAACTGGAGACTAAATGTGCAACATTTGTTCCATTTCCAGCTGCTCTGGTTCTTTTTCCTGTATCAAACAAGCCAAAACCTTTGAAAACCTTTTACCATGAGCCATTTCTCTTGTTAGTGCCAGACTCGTTTGTAATGTTTGGTTGTATTTACCCAGAAATACAACCAATCGCCTTTTGAGCGATCAGTAGCTCAATAGAGATGTGTGATACTTCATATTTTGGTATCGATCTGATACCAGGTAAATAAAGGGCCAGCAACACTAATAGCATCAATAGCTATACTTTTTATTTAAGTTTGATAAAGAAGTAAACTTCTGACCTTTAGGTGTTTTTGTGGTTTTTGTTTTTAAAATGCTTTGTAAAACCTGGAACAGAATTTGGACAATATTTACAGGCATCCACAAAATACTTTAATTAATTATAAACAGAAAAAATAAAAAACACTTGTGTGTATCTTTTCTGGAATAAACAAAGTGCAAAAATTTAAATTTGAGAATAAATCAAAAAACTTTTTTTTTCTTTTTTTTTTAGGTCCGGTTGATAAAAAGTACTAAAAATAAAGTAAACTACAAATTAGAAACCCGGAACTAAAGTATCAATCTCACCACTCGAGTAACGATCTGATACTGATATTGTCAGTTGTCAATATTTTGGATCAATTTGCCCACCTCTACCGATCACACGGTGTTCACATACGCATTCGAACCACACCAGAGTTCAGGATGGTGTGTAGAAACTATCCAAACGGACTGGAGTTGGATTCAAGCAGACTAAGCAGAGCTGGTGTTGATACCCCCAATGTCTCTGGCTTGCTGCTGCACCAACTGCTGCAAACACTGAAGCACCTAAAGTTTCCCCAGTACAGCCTGCTCTGTCCCTTCTTGTTGATGCTTCACAGGTGTCCAGTCCAGTCTGTTGTCCAGATGAACACCGCAGTATTTATATTCCTTATGTTTCCCTTGAAGTTCACAATCATCTCCTGTTTTCTTCACATTGAGGATGGGATGATTGATCCCGCAGCATGATGACACAAAGTGCTCCACCAGATCTCTGCCTCTTGTCCATCTTTCATAAGGACTGAATATCATCTGAATATTTTTGTAAGTTTTGGCTTAAATTTCCTTTTATCAATAAGGCTTAGCCAAGTTTTGTCCTCTTGTTGGACCAAGTTTGTTATCTTGTCAGTTGCCATGATTATGGTGTCTCCTGCAAGCAGAAAGCAAACATAGAATTGCAGAAATTGTCATTACGAAAATCAGTTTGCTTGATGAAAACACACCAATTTAAAAAGAACTCACATTTTTTTATAATCGATTTTGTGGTAGGAGGAGATGGTTTTGTTAGCCGTATTAAAGAGGATGTACTGTAGTTAGCAAAGCTGCAATGGAAACAATTTTGTTTCATTACAGGAGTCACATGATCAACAGCCGGATGTTACTACTGGAGAAAACTACAAAGAGGAATGGCAGGAAAGTGATTATTTATTTATTTATTTATTTATTTATTTATTTATTTATTTATTTATTCAGATAACGTGCAGCTGGTTCCACCAGAGCCCTCACAGCATCTCACAGTTCATAAAAAGTTACATGTCACTCTAACTTGTTGAATCCATAATTCTTCTGCAAAATCACAGAATCCAATTTCCCCACGGAGCCGGGGCTTGTTGCTCCGGTGCTGGCACCATGGCTGAATGATGAAGATAGTTCAAGTAACTGTTTACATCCGTCGCTGCCATGATTTTTAATGACTTGTGTAAACAAGCTTAGGTGTGTGTGTGTGTGTGTGTGTGTGTGTGTGTGTGTGTGTGTGTGTGTGTGTGAGTGTGTGTGTGTGTGTGTGTGTG
>CAEFZX010016350.1:0-16054 GCA_903066825.1 Alfaro cultratus | reverse complement strand
TACTATTTTGGGTGAGTTTATTCCACTATATATATATATATATATATATATATATATATATATATATATATATATATATATATATATATGCTGGTCCACATGCAGACACCAGGGAGGAAACACTTTCAGGCTCTCTGTGCTGATAAGGCTCCCCTAAATATTTGTGTTGAGTCGGGCACTGAGAGGGCCAGCTGAGCTCTGAGCTGTTCAGACTGTTTTAACTGCTGTTGTTATTATTACTGTTATTATAATTACTCCAGGTTCTTTGAGTTGGGATCCAACAAAACAAGCTGTCTATGACATAGTAGGTGTGGGTGGTCCACTGGACCCACACCTCATCAATCAAAAAAAAACCCCTCAACATACAGAGTGGAGCACAGAAACATAAAAAATAAATATGTAGTCAGGCTATTTAAAATGATCTTCACACTATAACTTACAATGACTCAGGAGTCGTGGTGAATCAGATTAGACATGCATGATACTGAAACTGTTCCAAGTTACACATTAGATTAGACTCACCGTGCAACCTAATAATGTAGGGATTAAAAAACATGTTTTTTTAAAATTATTATTTTCTGGAGTAAACATAACTTTACCACTAAATCTACTTTATTATGTCTTTCAGCCTAAAGCAGAGAGGCTATGCATTAAAGAAATTTTTGGTTTCATAAAAAATGTTCAAAACTGTAAATAACTCCTGAATAAAAATGTCTTGCTCCAGTTAAGCAGCACTGTTCCAGTAGCTATTTTCTGTGTTAATATCTGATGTTAACAATGCAGACACCTGAGGCACACATGCATTTTTTTGTCTTTTAAGTTAGTCAGTTTGACTTATATTTAGATGCATTAAATATGAAAACTGGAAATTATCGTAGCCAAATCAAATTATTTACAGTTGTAGTAAAAAGTTATGCTTAATTCTATAATGATTTTGAATATAAATACATTAAAAAACAAAAAAACAGCAACCAGAAACCAACAAGATATTAAGATGATGCTAATAGAACATCAAAACAATAACCATATGCGATATTTTCTTTAACTGACTTTGTAAGCCAAAAGGCTAAACAAAATCATAAAAACACTAATTCTTGGTGCTTCCCAGAGTTAATTTTGACAGCAAGTTTCTGTTTAGTTTTAGTCTTAGTTTTTTGACTAATTTAGTTTTAATCAGTGTTAGTCATAACTTAGTCATCAAAATTGTTATAGTCTTTTTTTTAGTCGGCTAAATTTTTATAATACAATTTTAGTAAAGTAAGTCTACAAACACTACAAAATTTTATTCTTCTGCAGGAAATGAGAAAATAAGGTGTCAGACAGTGTTAATCATGCAAGTTACCATCAGCAGGTGTGAAAACCTCTTCAAAGTTAGAAACTTTGATACTGGAAACTAGTTTTGAACAATACCAAGGTAGAAAGCCTTCAGCAGTGACTTGATGATTCTTACCGCACAATGCAATGCATGATGTGAACCACCATTTTCATCTGACTTTGCTCCTTCTATTCATGCTGCTTTGGGCCAATTGGGTTTTGCTGATCTGGAACCCAAAAGGTTTTATTGCCCTCCAAAGGAGCCTCCATTCTCAGCCAAAAGCAAATAGAAATGCGCCCAGGAAAAGAAAAATCACATAATTATGTTTCGGATCCTGCACGTTTGTCCAAATCACAGAGATGTCTATTGACATTGTATTAGTATTATCACACGATCTGGGAATTCAGTAAAATATAGTAGGTAAATTGCGGGGGATTTTTTACTTTACAAATTACTGACATGGCCGATTCTCTTGGGATTAACAACGTTGACAGTCTCCACAATTATTATAAATAGTATGTGGTCCCTAAGTAAAACTAATCCAGTCAGAATACGGCTAAAGACTGCACAAGTCTCAGCAGGCATGTTAATATTTAAAGTTTATAGCAGTACTTTTACTGTAAACAGAGTGAGCAAGTCTGACTTCTCTGTTATGATTGAAGGAGGAATTCTTTATGAACAGGGTGATATTCTGGAACACTTCCCTTTGAGCAAATTAGAGGAAAGTGGGGTTGTTAGGCCAAAACTAAATCCAAGTCTTGGGCAAAACACTTCATTTCTGCTAAGCATGACAGTGGAGGGGTGATGATTTGGGTTTGCATGGAATGGTTGCCAGGAAAAAACTTTATCTCTTAGCACATTAGTATTCCTAGCCATAAAACTTTGTATTGGTTTTAATTCATTCTAGTAACTTAATTTATTTCAATCTGGATAGAGTCACACTGAGAGAAAATAGCAGTTAGAAGATTTAATGGTACACAATTCTTTGGCGCTCGAACCCGGTAGAAGACTTCTGAGCTGAGGATCACCAAGGGCCGGTGATCGGTTCGTACGAAGCTCAGGGTAGTCTTCCCCCCCGGGTCCGAATCCTGGTGATGGAGCGATGGAGGTGAAGGAGTCCGTAGGGAGCCTAGAGGGTGTCCGTCGGGATGAAGGTGGAGATGGGGAGAGGGTGGGTCGAAGCGCGGCTGACGAGCAGGAAGACCCAAGGCAGCTAGTCCGTTTGAAGGGATCCGTGAACAGCGATTGGCTGGAGCGGCAAGGCGCCCCGGGTCCTGATTGGCAGCGGCGGGGGCGTGGTGAGTGGATGACACGGATCAGCTGTGTTCTGTCTCCCAGCTTGAATTTTCGCCTAGGCTTCATATCTAATCCAAACACTTACCCTACCCCTAATCATTACCAGGATTTTTATAACCCTGAAATGTAACATAAACTTAATTCACACCATAAAGATAAACTTAACCCATAAGCCTAAAAAAGGGGGTTCACTGAATTAGGACGGGGCTGAGGTCACTGTAAGGACCACTGGTCTTCAGAAGGTTAGTGAATATACCAGAAAGGTCCTAAATAGGATATAAATGAGCACACACACACACACACACACACACACACACACACACACACACACACACACACACACACACACACACGCACACGCACGCACACGTATACACGCACAAACGCCACAAATTGTTTTGACAAAGTGACCACTGCTTACTGGCATCTAGAGTGATGATCATCATCATCATCATCATCATCATCATCATCATCATCATCATCATCCACTATTCAGGTGGGAAATGCCAGCAGTCGTTTCATCTATTAAAAGCAGCAGGAGAAACAAAAAATATGTTTCTACTATAACATATGGTTTTTATTTCTACAGTTCATCATGCAATACTGAACTGAATTCAAACATTTAGTGATTTTTGTGGTATGAAACTGCCAATGATGAATGATGGATTTAAATATCAGCTGATGACAGACCATAACCAAATTTTCTTCTCCTGGGTATTGAACACCCATCAGTCAGCTCTGCTCTAAACAGATCTATCTGTAATCAAAGAAAAATATAACCAAGCAAGAAACTTTAAGCCTTTCTATGTTTATTTTTTTTTGCTGATGATGAAATCATGACCTAGAACATGACCGGTCAAGAGACTCATGGGTACCAAGCATCTTGATTTGGAAGTAATCTATAATTAACCATTCTACCAGAGTGATCTTCTCATTAAGAGATTGCTCACACCTCCAGTTGTTAAATACTTGATGTCTGGTGTTTTTTTAATTAGCTAATACAGCTATTAGCATTTAAATAAATATATTTAAATGGCAGTGCAGCTGGAAACCCTCCAAATGTTGGACATACTGGATGTGGGAAACTTACGTCATGCAAGTAAACTGACAAAAATGGTACCATTGTTCCCGAGGCAGCTGAAACACCAGGTTGTGTTGAGCAGTAGTCTATTCTCCATATGGCTTCAATGGAATTTATGTTGGGTAGGCACCAATAAGCCAAATCTAGTTAGCAACATTATATCATTGGAGCAAAATCTAATTTCAGCCCCAGTGCTTTAGTCGTCAGTGAGACCCTCCTCCCTCCAGCCCCTTCCCTTCTCCTCTCTGCTTCCTTTCTTCATCTTCAGCTCTATCTCTCCCTCTGTCTGTCTGTCCATCTCTCCCTGTAAGTGTCACCTGCCCTCCAAGCTGGCGACGCCGGGTCTCGGCTTTAGCGTGAGAGCCCCATTACTCTGACTGGAATCTTTGTTTTCTCTGTGAATCTGCAAGAGTATGCACACACTTGTGTATGTGTGTGAGTTTATGAGTGTGTATGTTGGAAGAGAATGTCAGGGAGATGGTGATATGTTACATCAACAAGCATTCCAATTCTGATAATCTGAATATGTGTGAAAAGACACATAGAAGAGCAGGAAAAAGTCTAATCTGTTTTAGTTTGTCATTCTGCAGACTAACTTTGGAGGCATGAAGGAAACGATTGTAAACGGCATCGTGCCAGTAGGCATTGAAAAACAGATAGATAAAGCTGAAACTTTTGATAAATGACCTGAACAGTCATGTTGAAGAAGATGACAGGAAAAATACTTGAAGATTATGTGTTTACAGGTGAGCCAGGACTGAGTGTGTGTTTGCAATCAGGTTCAAGGACTATGTAAGCGACCCCACTGTGTTTCTAACTGCTGGGGTCACAGCTCCCATTAAAGGGAGACACTGAGCAAGATACCATCTGCCCTGGCCCACTGAAGCCTCACAAAAAGGCACACGTATATGCACAGAGACAGCAAATACTGTTCACATAGACATGTGAATACGACATGACACAACGCTCCATTTCCTTTAGCAACTGGCCACTATGCTGGAGAAGGACCAGTATATCTGATCGCAATGAAAAGTGAACAGGAACTTAAGGTAGGTAAAAAAAAATTCTTTTTTTTTTTTACACTTGATAGTCCGGTAGACTCGGTTTGATTGGGGACCAGAACTGTTGTGACATTTGATCCATCTTCATTTGGTGCGGTTTGCTTTCACACTGCACTGTGTCAAACAAACCAAACCCTTTAGCCGTGTCTGAAGTGAGGGGCTGTATCCTTCGAGGGCTGGATTTGTAGAGGACAATGCATTCGTTTCTCCAGATGTCAAGGTTGGGTTCGGTGTACCAAGATGTTAAGATTTTAAGTAAAAAAATGAGTGACCCCTGCCAGAAAACTGATCACCATTGGGTCTTTCATCAGGATAATGATCAATAAAATATAGACAAATCAATGCAGAAATAGTTATCCGGACATAAAATTAACAGTTATTTATGGGTATCATAGTTCTTAGATCTAACTCCTATTGTGGGTTGAGCTGAAGAGAAGAGAGCATTAAAGACAATTCAGGATTCTGGGTGATCTGGAGAGACTGTGCAAAGAGTTTGTATCTATCTGTATCCCTCAACCTTCTAAAATGTTCCAGGAGAAGGTTAGGTACTGTCCTATTGGCAAATGGACATAGTAAAAACTCCTTTATATCACACGTACCAACACTAATGCTACCAATAATTTAGTTAAAAGCAATTTTCCCAGTTGAATAAATGTTCTCAAAGGTTAGATATATGAACAAAATCAGTGTATTAAGACCTGAATTTATTGGTACACATCAGGGGTGCCAACACATTCATCTGTTCCTGTCTGTTAGGTTTGGGTTTTGAAGAATCTGACTGCAGTGGACACTTAGTATTTCATATGACTTCTATCAGGGATAATGTGTTAGAACTCAAATTCTTTAAATAATCCAATTTATTTGCCTGTTGATTTTCTTAGGTAAGCATGTTTGGCTCCAGACAACACACGCACGCGCGTGCACTCACGCAGTACGTTTTCCATCTTCATAGGAACTTTCCATTGACTTCCATTATTCATTTTCTATTCATTTCTATAGCCTGTTGTATTTCTGCCCATACAACTAGCATTTATTCTGCATTTCTACCTAACCCAGACATTATCCCTAATTCTAATCATTACTTGTATAAAAGTAAGGCGAACCTTAAACAAAACCCAATACCATGCGCCAAACACTGTATTAGGACCAGGCTTTGGTTCCCATGAAGCCCATCAGTTTTAAAAGATTAATAAATATGACAGAAACGATCCTAAATAAAATAGCCAAACAAGTACTCACACACACACAGAGTAGCCTATATCATCTCTGTAGTGTATTCACTGGCTCTGCAAAATTCAAAGTCCATCCTGACAAATGTTCATCTGTAAGAACTGAATGTATTTCTATAAAATACATTCAATGGGTAACAAGCACATTTCACTTAACACAATGTTTATTGTGCTGAACATTTATTTAAACATTTAGCACAATGTCACAGTTCATCTACAAACCATCATGGAAAACATGTCACAGTCTGATGCATGAAACCAGACCCAGAATATGTGAACCACAGGCAAACCAGAAGGCAAACCAATCCAGAAGAGATTATAGACACAACAGAACATGAGTGTCTGGTAAAGTATCTGAATCACTCCACACCAAAGCAATGCAATAGTACCTTTTGACTAAGACATGCACAAGTTAAAAAAATTCTCTGTTGTGTAAAAGAAACAAACCACGGCTGAAGTTATAGGTTTGCAGTGATCAACAGCAGCAGAGAGTCCCACATCGCTCACTTTGCAATGTCAATATATGCAATTTGATATGCCAACAGATGGTACTGAAGCTTTTTTTTATTTCAAGGTAAGGTGTAAGGTAAGGTGCACACACTGTGCATATGAGTACAGTGTGTGTTTAATGTGAATATGGCCTTCAGGGATAAAATAGAGCCAATCCAAGAGTTATGTATGCAGATCCTGATTATTTCTTCAGTTAACAAGTTATCAAGTATTGTCACAGAGTCGATCCATCCATCATTCTGCAACCAGGATGAATAATGACAACTGAATTTATGTCCCTGTCTAATGAAACCACAACCCCTGGTCCCACATGGCTCTGTGCTGCTTACAGCAGACACAGGGACATTTCCTATTTGTTCCCGGGCAGAAGTGCTGCACAATTAGATTAACCAGCAATGATTGAAGCCTCTGTCTGTATGAATGGATGGACAAACCAACAAGTCCATCACATTCCCTGAGGATGATGTCTTCATCATGGCTCAAGGCACAGGAAAGACGGTGTCATTGTGTGCGTGTGCATGCGTGTGTGTAAGGTTTGATGTAATGTGATCAGTAATGAATTTTGTGTTACATTAAAGCGGGGCGGAGGGGGACAGAAGGGGTTTAGATGCGATGGTGGAGAACAAGGAGCAACTGACTGGTGGCAAGCAGAAGCCTTCAACGTCTAATCTAATGAAGAAACAGAAAAAGAGGGATGAGAGGGGGTAGAAAAGAGTGATGAGAAGAGAAAGAGAGAGAAGAGAAAGACAGTCCAAATAAGGTTAAGTCCTTACATGGAGAGAAAGATGTGGTGTGGGGGAAGAAAGCGGCAGCTGAATATGGCTTGTGGAGGGGGGCTGATAGTCGATGCTAAATCCATTATAGTGTTGTGACCCCCACTCCTTTACAAAATACCCTTCCCATTCCTGTAGCTGCCTCTGTGGAAGTGTCCCCCTCCCAATATTGTGCACATACATACACTTAAATCAAAGGAGCTCTTGTTCACTTAAGAAGGGGGATGGTGGGGGCTCACTGCCGCTTCCTAAACGAGTTAACCATTTGGACTGTCAGGGCCAACGGCATGTCTGCTGCACACACACACACACACACACACACACACACACACACACACACACACACACACACACACACACACACACACACACACAGGTCCCCCCAAGGATATAAAAACCTGGTTCACACACACAAAGACAGGAAGTTTCATATCGAAGCAAGACGGGTGCAGATATACCAAGAGCTCTAACACACAAACACAAGCTCAACATGTCACTCAGTTTGAGCTAATCAATCACTGCATCCTGAGCTGACTGCACTGCCTGCTGGGTAATGCCATGGTGAGGTCACAAGACAATCAGGGACTTTGGGAACATTGATCATGAAATGTGTGATGAAGAGCAGCACCATATGAGGTCACATGAAACTCTTAATGTGTATGAAATGGTCAGAAAAGCCCTGCTGGGAAATCCTCAGCAGGTAAAACACCACTGCTCACCTACAGGAAGTACCTTCTTTCTGTTGAAGGGCACAAATTCATATGGAACAATGAGACATTTTTCTACTTTTTTACATAATTTTGGGATCCTGAGAGGGAAGATATGACAGTTCTGTTTTGTCAGGTTGCTGAAATAGACATTTTGTGACATTCAAATGTCTGAGTGATGGATTCACATTTCTTAACTATTTGCAAAAGTAATGAGAGCCAATGAACGCATCAAGAATGTTCTGTCTACTGCTATGTTTCCTACTTTTTGTATTAACCATTAAGTCCCAGGGCTTGCTGCCTTGGTTTATTTTATTTTATTTTTATTTTATTAGCGGAATATCCCATTGAGATAAAAAAAAATCTCTTTTGCGCAAGAATCCTGGCACTCAAATTGACAAAAAGGTTTAATTTAAGTCATTTATTGATTCCAAAGGTCAGGCAGTAATGAGATATCAGTGTGGCTAGTTAAACTGAACCAATAAAATGTGCTTAATTGTAGTAAATGAATGATTAAATAAAGGAGACAATTGTTTTTTTCACATAATATTAGGTTGGTTTAAATATTTCTCGTGATAAATGAAGTAGAAATTTGAAAAATGCAAGTAAGAAAAAGCTAAAAGCAGAAGATATTTGGAAATGGGCATCCTATACCTTCTCAAAAAAATGTCTGGAAATGTCATTATTAGTTTTTGGTAATATGTGAAAGTGCAAAAATTAGAGTAGAAATGATATTATTACTAAGACTGATTTCATTTCAGATTTTAACTTGGTGATTTAATAGTGTACTTAAAACATACAAGAACAAAACACAGCTGAGCTAAAATAACTTGAAGTGGAATATTATGCCAATATTATGAGTATCCTTCTGCCTGATTTTAAAAGAAAAGTAGACAAAATACTTCTATTTATATGAAAAGCATGTGTGTTCATTTAAGAATGAGTGTGACTACACAGCATGAATCCTCTACCAACCTGTAGCAGAGCCCACTATGTCCCTTGAAGGAGACTCAGACATGGCGTCGGCTAGCCTCTCCCGCAGGCCTTCGTCGCTGATGTCTGCCGATCCAATATGGTGCCTGGGCACGCCGAAGCTCTCGGGCCAGCTCCCACACACCTCCAGCAGGGTTACACCGCGCCCATCAAACTGTCCTGCAAATACATAAATGTTTTCTCAAGGTTACACTGATTACTATAAATTTACAGTGTGGAACAGGAATAACCATGCTATGTATTAATTATTATTTAATTGTTTATTAGTTAGGAAAAAAATCCTTACATGTGGAAAAGGTTTTGGTACACAGTCACTTTACAATTGACTGTTATTGCAAAGTTATGAATTATTATTCATAATAATAATTCAAGTTATTATTAATAATATTACTACTAATAATATTATTTCCATAACTTAAGTTAGGAATTATTATTCATAACTTTAGACTTTTTAAATTGATCTGAATCTATGAATCTCTAATAAGAAATTTATGAGACATTATTTCCCTTATGGTGTGTATATAAAATGCAAATGCACAATTTACCTCCATACATACATCTTGAGGAGGATGGTAATTTAAATAAATAGTCTAAAAACTGCAGCAATGAGTGTCATTTTTGACTTAGCTGGTCTCCATAACAACCAATAGACACTACTTACATGGTAGCCATATTTTGGGAGAAACAATTACTGTCCTACAATAATTAAGGTAAACATGGAGTTTACTAAACTCTGCTGTGACCAACTGGAACTGCATTGCTTGGTAAGATGAGACTTATATCAACTTAAGCCTTCCAGGAACTGACAAAGAAGTAACGAATATATGGAATTGTGCTTTTCTCTGACCTAGAAAACTTAAGAATGTCAAGATGTGTAGATGGTTGTTGTAGGACACAAATGCAGGCGACAGAGGTGGCCAATGAATTTGACGATTTAACAAAGAATATGGAAAAACAAACTTACAAAGATCAAAGGGAGCCACAGCAAAAACATGAAAACCAAAAATCCATGGAGAAAAAAAACAGTAAGGGGGACATTAGGAGAACACAGGGCAGAATGAAGAAGTGACAGGCTGGAGAGGTCGGATGCTGAGACAGAGGACCAAGGCTGATGAGCTAACAGGTCGAAGGTGTGAGAGAAGGGAGCAGGAGACTGAGGAGAGGGAAAGAGAAAGAGGCACAGGGGGCGACAGAGAGTACACAGGGGAACAGGAAATAAGTATAACACTAAGGAATAACTACACTAAAGAATCATATTAAAACTATAGTAACTAAGAATAACTACAAACAGAAATAAATATGATAACTAGAATCACTAAGGAAGAACTGCAGTGGAATGGGGAAAAAAAGCGGAACCAACAGAGAACACTAAGGAACAAAAGAAATGACAAAACCCAAAACCAAACTCAATCAGGCCCAGAGCCTGACAAAGAACCATAACCTCATGGATTCTTATAAACTGCAGAAAATAACAATATTGTGGCCTTGCCAGAAAACTGAAAATGATTCTTTACTGTTATTTTTTATTTTTTTACCAGGATGACAATCCAGAACATATGATCAAATCAACACAGAAATCCTTCATCAAACATAAAATCTGCTTTCAGCTATAACCATCTTAGTTCCCAAATCTATATCCCAGAGGCCAATGGGAGCTTAGCGGAACAGAAGAGGTGACCCCTGACCTGCAGGCATCTGGAAAGATTGTCTAAAGACAACTGATCAAAGATCATTTTCTCAGTACGCTCCAACCTTATGACGGGAGAGGTGGAAGATCTGTTCATTAACAGTACAACCAACTGTTAATGAAAGTTGGTTGTACAAAATATCCACAGCAGGGGTTCCAATAACTATGCTGAGAGGAATTTAGTCAAAGAACATTGTTTTTTAACATGAAAATCTTTTCTCTAACTGAGTAAATGTATACACACTAAATGTTTCAGTGTGAGAGTATGCTGCTGAAATAACAGATTCATTACCTTTAAGGCTTCATATCTGTTTTTACTGGGGGTGAAATTAATTAGTCTACATCCCTGTGCTAATATTAATAATAGGTATTTGTTTAAAAGTTTTAAAATAAACTAGAGACAAAAGTGAGAGTGAATAAACACCACATACTCCCATTTTATAAATTACAATTGTATTGTACAGTTCATTTCTTTAAGTAACTCAACTTGCAAAGTAAAAAACTTTATATTTATATATATCATAATAATCCACGTACAGTCAATACAGACAGGACACTTTTCTTAAAGAATGTCAGAGAAAAAAAACATCGTTAGCAAAACTATGGGCTTAATAAAAAGTATGTTTAATATGTCTTTACAGGTTTGATTTTAAAAACATTTTTAATCTGACAAAATAACAATGTCAATAAATATTCAAATTCAATCTAATAATGTTCATAATATACACTCTACAGTGATGATCATATTATTATATTTCTTTTGCAGTTTGAGAATTTTTTGTACATATTACAACAAATCTTTCTGCAAAACCTAGACAGGAAACAACAAAGCTACTTTATTGAGCAGAATCAATCCTCTCTGTGATCTTAACATTCAGTGCATGGTTATGTTGAGCCCAAATCACAACTGGTAAAAGCAGAACACACTGAAGTTCTGTAAATTATAATGGGATCAGCATCAACAGTGTTTTTCTCTGTGTTATCAGGAGCAGAAATGAAATGACACCCACAACCTCTGTGATTGCTGGCTGAGATTTCCTCTGCTGAGTCAGCTGTGACAGCAACACAATGAGCCAGAGGTACATTACAGAGGAAGAGATCAATGCTGGATGACAGGAAAGCTGAAGAAATTAGAATTGTGTTCTAAAACACAATGCCAGAAATATGCCAAACGTTATTCCAGTTTTGAAAATAAAACACTCTTACATGTTGAATCAACCAAACTTGCTGACCCCTGGCTATCTGGTTGGAAATGAATTTACAGCACACTAGTTTGCCACAGTGGAGCGGATCAGCTGCTTTGGAGCCGCTCACACACCAGACCTCTTCTAAGTGCAACCTAATCTTCATGCCTGTCAAAAGCAAATCTACACAAGCCTCTGCTGCATCTTAATCTTTCTCCTCTGTGTCTTCCATGTTTTCAGCTATCAGAAGGATCTCGAATGTTGGAGCCAGAGAGTCTGCAACCTACTTCTCTGTGTGTTTGTGTGTGACAAGCCAGGCATGCAGACACTAAAACAACTGGTTTATTCTGTTCCTGTGTCCATTTTACTGAGTAACTGTGCCTCCTAGCAGTATGAAGTGATAAAGGCGTTGGGACTTTTTTTTTTTTACAACACAGGACCAAGCAAACTCCAGCTATTATATTAAGGTGTTCTTCCAATCAGCAGCACTTCCCTTGTGTATATAAATATTACCTTTTTGTCAAACATAATTTTATATTAAAAAAAACATTGTGTAAAGTTGCTAAAACAGATTCATTGTTTGCGGGTGCAACTGTGGCATTCTATTTTTTCCCAGAGGTTGAATATAAATCTGAGAAATGAACATCACCCAGCATTAACTGCTCAAACATCTGGGTAACTACTAATATTAAGTTTGATTTCTTAGCATCTCATGCAATAAGACATGGTTTAAAAACTCATTCTGAAGCAAGAACTATGTGCATTAGATAAAAACCAACAACAAAAACCAGAGTCCAACTTTAGTTGATGTTTTCCAAAATAGAATGATACAAACAGCACAATCATCTAATGTAGTTCAGAGAACCAGGGACACACTGAGTCTGGCACAGAGACACTGCCGGCCGCTCAGTTCACCCCACAGCCATGTCCTGCGCTGAGGGCATGGAGCTTTCCAAACCTGCTGTGTTCTTAATTCACTTAGAATTAAGAACTCAGAAAACTAACATATTAAGAATGCTAATGCTAATTTGTTTTCATAACATCCATCACAGCAGGACTCAACCATATCTTCAACTGAAAGCTCTACACAAATGACAAGCAACAGTCAGCTTATTGGATGACTGGCAAGTCTATTAGATATGAACATCTAATTAAATGATATCTATTAAATTATAGCATATTTACTGACAAAACTAACCCCGGAAGTGTTTTTGCCTCAAGAACTTTATTAAACAATTAACCTTATCTGCTTAATGCAAACTCTGTACTTCAAATTAGAAATTGGTCAGGCAGCTAAAGACTATACTTTCTAAAATGAGGACTTGCTCCTAAATAATTCAGCTGATATCGCCCCAAACTAAAATCAGCTGATATCATATATGATATATGTATCATGATATGATACCATATGAGTGGTAAATAATTTCATTTACTAAGTTGCATATACTTTAGTAACATATTAGAAAAAAAAAGCTTTTATCTTTTAGGAGTTGTGAGGCTATACTTTTATTCAGGACTGCTTGATTTTTACCTGGACGTGGTTCTTGTAATATTTTCTATATGTGAGCCTGTTGTGCCATTTATAAATCAGGAACATTCAGTAAAGTCTGGAAGTGCTACGGTGTATGTATAAACTACCTGTTGTAAATATTAGTTTAATAAGTTTTATATTGAAAATAATTAATTTGGAAAACGTTTCCTTTTGTCTAAATTTGTTATTTTGTAATTATGTTACTTACTTGTATTATATTTTTCATTTTATTCTTTAAAACAGCAGAATTAGCAAATAATTTTAAATTTCTGTCTGTCTGATAACATCATTTTAAAAAATATTAAGTCATATAATCAAATTAATAACTCAGAACTTGGGAAACCTTTTCACCAAAAACTTGTTCACCTTTTGGATGGCTACTTTCTAATCTTACTTGAGTAAAGATATGCTGAAGTAGTGCTACTCTGCCTTGAGTACAATCTTTGGATACTTTACCACCTCTGAAACCCAGGCAGTGATGTAACAGTGAGGCTCTGATGTTCATGTGATTCCTGTCTCAACGGAATCACCCGTCCTGGTGGAACCAAAAAGCATTTAAATGGTTCGTCTTTTACATAAGGACCATTTTTAGTGGTGTAAAAAATTGTGTTGTACCACACTTTAGGCTGTTAGGAAGCATTATTTTTCTAGCTTAGTTGTTCAAGATATATTAACCATATTAGAATTTACAGATACACATCTTGAAATGTACTTAAAGTCAAACTCAGAGAAGATGCATTATTTGAAAGAAGTTGTGATATTTTGTTAAATCCAGCACTGGATGGAAAATTCTGTCTTAAAAAAAATTGCAAAACAGTTGAGAAAACATTTGGACAAACTGTAAACAGAAAAGATTAAACTTTAATGGCCTCAGAAAAAAAAAAAAAAAAAAAAAAGGATGAAATTTATCCGTACTCTGAAACCTCTGATGAAGCTACGCTCTGGTTCTTAAAACAAATCAAAGAATTTTCTCAGATTATTAGGTTAGCAAAGCAAATCCGGATAGATGCAAAGTGTTTTTGTGTTTCCTCCAGACAGTTTTTCCATCTATCTGGAGTCAATACACACTCAAAGGAACAGTGAATCAAGCAGGGAGAAATATCAGGGAGGGTGAGATCAAAGGAGAAAGTAGAGACAAGGATGAGCAGATCCTCTTTTTTCCTGGAAAACCCAGAATCTGTTAACATCTGCTGTGTCAGTGTGTGTCTGTGTCTGCCACTGCTGGACAGCGACACTGCATTTTCCAGCTTTACATTTCCCAGTTTCCCATCATTATATAAACTGCCATCCAACACCTAATGATATATGAATACCAAGGCAAAGCACAGGGTTGCTGTTTGATGCATACACACAGCCACACGCACAAACGCGCACCACACACACACACAGCCACGCCTGCACGGACACACACACCCACACACACCCACACCCACACACACACACACAGATCTAACAGGCTCTCCTGGAAGGCTTTGAAGGAAGGCCTGCTGGCACTGAAGAGGAATCCTTAGAAAAATCAATCCAACACACACAAACAGAATGCCTCTGAAGTGCAGTTATCAGTAAGCCAAGCCACTGTGTGTGTGAGTGTGTGTTATTGTGTGCCTTTGGAGGTCGGTCAGTGTTATCACTGTGGGGAGCACAGAGGCCCGTGCAACCTCTCGCCCCAGCATTAGCACCTGTCACTGGCCTGCAGCGGAGCGGAGATTGGCCAGGCCTGAGGACGCACAGTCCCCCCCCCCACACACACACGCATACACACACCCTCGCACACAGTAGTCTGTAGTCAGTGTTCTGCTTGCTGATAGCCTGAAAGCCAGGCAGATCAAAGGTTCTGACTGCGGTAGCTTTTCTGGATGATAACAGTTTGGCGGAAGGTTAGGAAGAGCTTTAAGTTTATCACACCAGGTTTTGGCCAATGTGGATGTTTGAAGGACAACACTGATAGCTTTAGGCTCAAGCTACCAATGACAGCGCTTGGTTCAGTAACTATGAATATATTTAAAGTTAAACAAGCCCACTACCTTCCACTGAGGATGACTTAAAATTGTAAAGATTTATTCATTACATTTATCTGGACATTGTTTTATGCTAAACTGTTGCAAACATAAAGAGTGTTCAGTGTCGATTATTGAGGGATTAGAGAAATATGGACTGTAACAGGTCTAGAAATCACTGAAGTTCAAACATGACTTTACAAAACCACTCAGCAGATTCCATACTATTATTACTTAGAACTGTTTCAAGTGCTAGTTAGACTATGCAGTCCCACACGGTCCCCTATTGGGGGCCCTCAGACAACTGGTTTGCCACAAAAATATTTTATTCTTTTATTTATACAGTTTCCTTATTTAAACTTTTAATACATTCACAACACTTGAGTAATTTTTGTGTAAAATAATTTTCCACATTATCATCAGAGGTCAGGATGTGACATCATCTACGAGGGACATGATAGGCCAGTCAGAGACCAGCTGACTGATAAATATCAGGACTGCAGGGGTCACCATGGCGATCAATAGTGGCCATCCACTGGGCCCGGAAAAACTTAAATATATATCCGTCTATCTATTACCTTGCACGCTTATCCTTACAGAGTGGTGAGGGGTGCTGGTGCCTAGCTCCAGCATTCAACAGGCAAGAGACGGGGTACACCCTGGACAGGTCGCCAGAGCAACATTATATAT
>CAEFZX010016348.1:0-80947 GCA_903066825.1 Alfaro cultratus | reverse complement strand
ACATTCCTTAAATCTAATGAATTTTTATATTAATCATCACTTCTAGACTGAAAAATTTATTGTATTTATGGCATCCAGGCCACACAGACTTATACGACACGCCACATACAAAACAAGATGGCCGCATACAAATCACATGCGCCACAAAAACACCATTACATTTTTAAACTCAACCAGCAGCACTCGCTTTCTTTCCCAGGCTTTACAGACAAAAACAAGAAATGAAAAAAATATCCTATCATACATCAGACTTAATATAGCATCCTCAGATAACCAAAATACATCTGCATTACCTCTACTTGCAGAGTCAAATAGATAAAAACTTAAATCATAACACAGGGGACAGCAAAGAACCAAGTGATACTGGCGACAGGGTCATTTGAGGCACCAGAGAGGCGAAGGCTGGCCAGTGTGGTCTGACCTAACAGCCGAGCTCCTGTAGATCAGGTTACTGATCAAGTTAATGCTGGTTCAGATTAAAAGCAGTCAGATAACAAAGTGCATCGCAGCTTGTTGTGTATGGCATTACATAGGGTGTGGATTTATCTGATACACCAGCCTACTCTTCATTCGGATCTTGAGGGAAATTAGGAGAAATTACAGCACATTAGGGTGTTGTTATGATGCGCTGCATTGAATTACTGTGCTGCACATGAGTTACATAACAGCAACTCCAGATTAGTCACGTTAGAACCTTTTCGTGCTGCATCCACACTAACTTATCCAGTTGTGTTTCATTGTTAAAACACTTTTTTTCTTTTCATCTATTAGATGTGGGCGCTTTGGTCATCTGCTCATCTGTTTCATAACGTCAAATCGTCAAATCTCTTTGTGGCTGAGAGAAACCAATCAGGCTTTGTCATGTCAATATCAGTTTCTTTCAGATCTGATCTACCGATTCCAGTCATTAATTCTAGGAATTATATAAAAAAGGAAATAAATGTGCTTCATGTTCTTTGGCAAATATAGTAGTTTTGAATAGAACACAAGTTGAAGGAATCTCAAGATTACGGAAGATGTATTCGTCAAATTAAGTACCCCTAACACTCACCAAAAATTGGCTGTATAACTCTGGCGATTGATTAATTTATCTAATACAATTTTAATATGTCACTTTCCAACAACAAAGGGAAAATTGACAGATTGATTGGTTTATCTCTTTAAGAATTTTGATTGTAAAATCTGTACCTGCTGATTTCTTATCAGAGCTTGTCAACAGGAAATTAGGTGATGTTTGATTTCTGACTGATTTATTGGAACATCTCTACAGCATCTAACCCTCCGATTACTGATATGAGCCCATAAAGGGCAGATCAGACAACTCCGGTCTTTGGCCCATTCTCTCTACACTGTATAGTTCTGTATCCTCCAGATTCGACATCCACATACTTTCTCCTACCTAATCACCGTATTTTCATTCCCTCTTTAGTTATGAGAAGCATGCGTGTCTGAGTGCATCTCTGTGAGTTGGCAAGGCCGCCTTGCCTTGTGTAAGACTGCCGCATGAGTGCCAACTGATGCTATATGAGGCCGTGCGTCTGAGGAAAGTTCGAGCAGCAATTCGATCCAGAACAGAATGAGCCAGGAGCTAGACTTTGACAAAAGGCAGCATTTCTACATGATAACTGGTGTTACATGGAAAATTTATGCAGATCTTCAGATGTGTCATCCCAGCAGGCAGAAGCTACTGCTGTCATTAGAGCATATTTCTTTTTTTTGTTGTTGTTTTTAGGAAACTACTCCTTGAAGAGTGTGTAGAGTTTGTGTTCTCAAACACATTCTTTGACTACCTGTTGAGTATTTATCATCCCCTAAAAGTTCCATATTTATTAATTAGCCTGTCGTCTTTATTCTCACATCCATCTATTACAAGAGTTAATGTCACAATTATTATTAATAGGCTTGTAAGGGTGTGTGTGAAGAAAGAGAAACATGCCCTCAGCAGCAGATTGAGGAAAAGCTATGAAAGTCTACACATCTGGCCATCAGCATTTTCTTTCCATCTGTCCCAGCACTCCACTCATTTTCTGTCATGATCCCCCTCTCCCAGGCGTAGCGGGAGTTCAGGCTCACTCCCGTTGTTAAGATTTCTCCTCTTAGTCATGGTAATACGTGCAACATTACCCCTGATGTACATGTTTTCCATTGCATCAAGTTTTCCAAATGGTCTCCTAAGGCAGTTAAGGCATCACCAGCCATCTGGTTCCATGTGAATTTTATTCTTCTTTTTAACTGTTTCCACAGTATAACAATGGCACACGTCCGCCTTAACTACAAGTGATTACAAGTTATGATATTAGGAAGTTTTTTTCTCATGCCACAGCACACTCAGCCAGACACATGTAAGGTGAAGGATTTGTCTCAGAGAAGAATGGCTCATTGACTGAATCCAGAGAAATACAAGCGCTGTACTTTGAATGCATGCAGATTTTTGTACCTTATTATTTATTATGTTTTTGTACCTTTTTTAGGTCATGCCATAATATCACAGAGGGATGTATATCCAGAGTTTGACTAGATCACTCAAAAATGTTCATTTGTATATTTAATTTTCTTATAGTTATAGGTCTTATAGTTATTTCTTGATTCTATTGGCCTGGCGCTAATCAGACCTGGGTGTGGTGATCTGGTAGATCACAAATAATTCCTCCTCATCGTATACTATACTATGCTCTCTATTTTTTGAGTGAAGCTCTGCTTGGTCCTGTTCTAGTTTTTTATGTCTGTGTGTTTAATCCTACAGTGGCTTTTTCCAAGTGGCTACAAATGTCCGAACCAAGAGCAAAGGAGACCACTGCCACCGTCCTAAACTGTTTCTTTAAGTCAAATAAATGTGACACACCAACACCGGGAACAAGTTGCCAGAGAAGAAATTGAGAAAATAATATAAAAACCATAAATTTTTGAGAAAATGGTGATTTTCACTAGTTAAAGTCATGAAGAAACCTGCATGATGCCAACAGCTCACTGGCCTGGTAAAATCCAGCCCCTTGTCCGGTGCTATTTGTGTCGTCCAGAGGATCTGGGCTCTTGGCTATTGAGATACGATTGTCCCCTGGAGGTGTGGACTCTGTTAAAGTTTTAAATGTTACTCAATCATTAGCTTTTGGTTGTGACGTGTGTAATGTGCCAGTTTGATGCAATGAAGCTTACCAGATATTGCCTGAGCTGTAAGCAACCTTATCCCACTGCAAAGTGAGAAGTCTCGAGCTGAAAGAGATGGCTGTTGATGTTAATTCAATACTTGGAAGCGTTGCCAACATGGACTGAACGGCTTCATTCACTTCCTTGGCTGCCATTGCTAAAACTTCAGGCAGACTATAATTCTAAAACAGTGCAAAAAACATCATCGCTCACAACTTCTCCGGTTCTTTTTGTTCTACCTACAGAATCCAAGTAAATGGGAGAAAGCTCAGACTGTCAGTGGAGCATCCTCTTTTTCCTGTTTTTCTCTTTCTTCTCTGTGCTTCCAAAACTCTTTGGCATTCTTGGCACTAATTTGCTTTAGAAAGAAAGAACACATTACGTTGGCACACATGTGCTTAGAATCTATTAGCACTCTTAAATTGTGATGATGACATTTCATTCATATTTGTTAGTGTTAGTGATATTTGCTGCAGAAAAGAGATTGTGTCATCAAGTAACCTCTATTGTGAGAGGTGAACATACTGAACAATTGTATTCATCAGCCTATACTGAAATATAAGAGTAAAATAGATTCATGGATATACATTTTTAGACAAATAGAACTCATAGGAGCAAGTGACCTCAAAGACTGACAAAATTAACATGAATAGATTGATTGAAAGAACCTAATATACAAGGATTATTGTTAGTTTTAATAATGCATAGTCTACATTCAATGCTTCAATCTCTTGTAACCATTTATCTTCCAGCTGCATTCACAAAATGATTCATCCCAGTATGTCTATGATCACAGCACTGAGTCACGCTGACAAATGCATACACACCATGTTTCCACTAAGAAAATGATCATTTTGGCCTTCCATGGGTACATTGCTTTGGTCTACTGTGTGAAACCATTCCCCAGGAGTCCTTGAATCTTTGGATCTTCATGCAACAGTTGTACCATTTCCTCTTAATTTCAAATTATATGACATTAAGATGTGTCTACCTTTTAAATATGCACAGTCAGTTTATATTTCCCTTCATAAGTTCTGTTAGCACAAGAAGTTAAACACTTGATAACAAAAAATACTCTCACAGAAGGTCGAAAGGTTTTAGTATAAGTACTTTGATTTCTGCTTCACAATCCGCTGAATGACAACTCCCAAGTGCACACACAGGTTTTCATCTGTCCCATTGTTTCTCTTGATAAAATAAAGGTAGGTCAGGGATGGTCTGTAATAGAAAGTGAAGAACATAATACGGCTCAAATGGATTATAAAAATATTGAAAACTTGCCTCTTGTTAGAAATGAACTTAGACTCAAGCACACTTTGGTAATGTCACAGTACAAAAAAGTCATACTTAGTAGACATTTTAAAGAATACTTGATAACATTGTTGATGCTACAATTTTTTTTTAAAGCATAGTTTTCCAAGTGAAAAAATTGGGAATATATAACCAGTAACACTTTGAGATGATTTTTATTGAGTTAATTAGTGTCATGCCAAAAACAAGTTGGTAATACAGCAACAATTTAGTATATAAAAGAAAAACCTCAGTGATGTATTCAGCATTATACCCATGAGGGCAGTAGCGATACACTAATCTCACGATACGATATGCGATATTCTGCTCACAATACGATGCTTATTGTGATAATGAGCAAATGATACAGTTTGTTTTTTTGCTTTCAAAGTCCCTGTAAAATTGCCGAAGAAAGTTGAAGTTTCCACAAATCAGTTTAGGAAGGAGTCCTTTGAAAACTACAGACAGTACTTGGCAGGAATTACCAAATGTCTTGACTGAATTGAGGGGAGGTTCTGTTTCTACTGTTCGTCACAGTTCTGCAGATGATGGCGATGTAAGTACATAACGATGTGTTTGTTTTGTATTGTTGTTCCGCACGAACATAATTTGTCTGCTAGCATTTGCTAACGGTGTGCTAAATGCTAAATTCCTCTCCTCTGTCTAACCTTGCAAATATATTTTTTAAATAGGTGGCATTTGCGCAAAAACATTGGCTTTGTGCTGAATTATTGTGCTTTTGTGTCTGCTTTGGATTAAAGATGTAAGGTTGTATTACTGTGTGTTTGTTTGTAGGCATTTTGAGGAGGTGCTAATGTAAACACTGAGTTAGGAGGGCTTGGCCAACAGCTCATTTGCATAATCATGATGTATCCCTAAAACAGCGCATACCTTAAGGCAGTGTTTCCCAACCCTGGTCCTCAAGGCACACTGCCCTGCATGTTCTAGGTATTTCCCTGCTTCAGTCCAGCTGATTTCAATTGATGACTGATTAACAGGCGTTTGTTGAACTGCAATCAGTTGAATCAGGCACATTAAAGCAGAGAAACCTCTAAAACATGTAGGACAGTGTGCCTTGAGGACCAGGGTTGGGAAACACTGCCTTAAGGAGCTCAAAACAGGCAGGACTGATCTGCTGAAATCTCAATATCTGAGAATAATTGTGTGTATTAGATGCTATGGACATGTCTTGCACAGCCCACAGACCTCTCCCACAACTTGTTCAAGGAAGCATAATCTAGTGGACCTTCAATATTACTTGTTTTATTATTTGACAATAATACAATTGACTCTTATTTCTAAGATTTTGGGAGTGGAAGGCTTATCTTGTCCCTGATAAAGCCTATTTAGGAAATTTTTTAGTATTTATTATAATGAAATATTGAATATTTTGACAACAACCCAAAACATACTCGAAAGTTTTCCTCTGGGTGACTTAACCATACAAGTATAAGGAACAATATGGATTGGCTTACGTCCAGGCTGCATGACCCTAAAGGAGGCATTACTGTAAAAAATAACTGTCCAGTTTGGCTGAATTAAAACAATAAGTGCTTAAATTCCTCCGCAGTAGCATAAAAGACTTTACAAATTATTGCAAAGTATTTTTCGGAGTTGTTGTCACCAAGGCCTGCACAACCTATTATTATGGAAAAAGCTTACTTTTTCAAATACTGCCTGGTTGGTATGGATAGGCTGAAAAGAAATCATTGCTATTTGAAAACTATTTCCTGTATTTTCTCACGTTATCTTGGGTAATAAAATTAGTTTGATGATCTTGAACACTTAACTGTGATTAAAAAAGCAAAAGCAGAAGAAATTGTCTTTCAAGCAAATTCCAAGTTGCTGTACTTCTGCACAAGTCTGAGTTTATGCCATCTATGCTAGAAGATGGTGCTTCATTAGAGTCAATTGTAAATTTAAATAAATTGACATCTTATCTGTTTAAACAGACAGCATTAAACTTTGTTTGAGCGGTCTTATCTGCCTTTTTGCCCAGCCAACAAAGGCTCTATGGTTTGTGTACGCCCACTCTTCCACTGAGGCAGAGGAGGAATCTAAATCCTGCAAGCAAAGCCTAATATTAGGCTAATCATCATTCGTCTCCATTCATTTGAGCAATTTGTTACTTCTCAGTGACGGTGGCTGATCCAACCTGTGCAACGTATTTCACTAAAGTGAAACAAAAGCCTGCCATTGTCTGGTGTGACATTTTTAATGGTGTCATTATTTAACGGCCGCCGTTTTCATTTATCATGAAAGGGCTTTCATTCACACCGCAATAAAGCTGCTTTTTTCCCCCCCATCTTCCCCACACGTCAAGTCCACTTCATTCTCACACTGCCATTCCTGGGGGTGCCGTTTGTTCCTGCTCCGCTGCATGCACCAGTCACTGTCAGCGCTGGGTTTCGTAATAGATCAAAGCCACTCTCAGTGTGGTAATTGGCATTTAAATTGGCTCTCCCAAAAAGTAAATTGTTCAGATGTGAGCATGAGCTGTTCTGCATTAAACAAACCTTTATGCACACATGATTACGGTCCTGAAAAACTCCCCAAGGAGACTGTGATTTAAAAACTCTTAATGGCCCCAAATTTTACAACAATAACGTGTTATTCTGTAAAAATTTGCAATAAGGAGAAGGGTAGCCTGCCCATCCATCAAAAACGTATTGTGATTTTGAACACAGAGCCTCTTTTTCAAGTGCCATTAGCCTGAGAGAGAGGTTGGGAACATATTCAGATCTAAAGGAAGAAGTGTGCACCTGAGAGACTTGAAAGAGACTCCCTGAAAACCTAAAATACTTTCATGCTGAAGTGTGATTTGTACACATGACACAGTCCTTCGTGCCGCAACAGGAAAAACATTTTATCATTACCATAATGCAAAACAACTGTCATGTTACTTTGCTAAGCCGATGCCACTAACGTGAGAACTGTCAGCATCGGTGTGGAATCCTGAGTGTGTGAAATGATGTGCAGAAGAGCACCGACGGAGTATCCAAAGCAACTCAAACACAACAAGCCACAGACTTCCCCGCTAAGCCCATTGTGCAGCACAGGTGCTGAATGGACTCTTCAGTGCACCATGCATGCATGCCATCTGTTCGCAGTATCGGAAGACTCCTTTTTCCCGTCTTCCTCTGTTTCTTTGCCGTCATTGTGTAATGAGACAACAGCCATTCAACAGGTGTTACGCTGCTGAAAATACTACGCATGTCTTTGCAAACAGAAAACACAGGGGAGTGACTCACACAGTCCGGTCAATTATATTGACTCCCCGCCTGGGCGATGAGAGCGGAGCAAGTTCCATTACCATATTATGGTTAATAGGGCAAATGGATAACTGCAGCATCGAGTTAGGAGCAAAAACTGTGTGTCGAGGGTTTAACGGCAGAGGGTGTGTGCAGTTATTCTGCTTGGATTAACATGGTCTGTGTTGCACCTCTTAGAAGGACTTCTGCTGGTCTTCCATAGGAAGAAAAATAAGTAAGAGTTTTGATTTTAGCAGAAACTGTGGAGAATTTTGATTTTACAGACTTTATGTCCAGATTGGAGAGGTATTGAAGTATTTTGTAGGTCTCCATAAATATGGAACAGGAATATGAAGTAAAGAAAGGTATTTTTGAGCTCCATATTTATATGGAGTTACATAGTAACCAGTGTTGTTCCTGTAGATTCTGTAGAAGACATTAAGGTTCTTGTTGTCCATCTGTCTGTTGTTTGGCACATGTTCTCTTAGTTCCTGTTCCATTCCTCTTGACTGCAGTTGAAAACGTTTGAAAATGGATCAGTAAATCAAGAGCTTCCTTATTTAACTTCTTCTTTATTGCTAGAGGAATATTTTCCTCATTTACTGTGGAGAAAGATTCTGCCATAATCATTTACCATGACACTCAAGATGTGGAGCTGCACAATAAGTTGATTCATAGTTGTCGTTGCAAAGTCAGTGCATGCAACAATGATTACGTGGATGAAAAATTTGGTAGATCGTTATACTTCAAGTACCATCTATTTATCTTCACGTGCCAATATGTTTGGCCAAATGAGTGGGACTTTTGTTCTCCTTGATGCACAAACTGTTCATAAGTCTTATTGACAGAAATCCCAAGTTTCATATAATGGAAGGAGAGGAGCCAATAAATTGTTGCTGAAACATCCTTCCCCCATTGTCTTCTGCTTAACCCAGGGTGAGGTAATAGAGGCTGCAGTATAAGCTGAGAACACAGTTACATGTCCTTCTAATTTCTAAAACCCTACCAAGTTCAGAAAAGAGCATTCCATGTTTTCTGGCTATGAACTATGACGTCAGACTAAAGAGGTCCTGACTCTAGTACCCGCTCCAGTGAATGCCACAGGTCATGTTGTGGCCGGACCCCTTTCTGGTGCTTATATGACCGAAGCAGGAAATATTTTAGTTTTGCTTGTCCCTTGTGCAGTTTGTGCACAGCAACATGCTCACAAAAATGTATTTAGGAAACGATTTTTCACAGATTTAGTGTAGATAGTTGTGGAAGAGCACCAAATTCTCTTGCAAGAAGTATGTTTCTCCAATCAGGTCTTAATGCTTTTTTGTGCTTCAGTGAATCTGTGTGTTCTCCAACCTCAGCATGGCGCCTTTCCTATGAATGATCTGTAAAGATCAAAGATCGTAACTATAGTTAATTTCTATCCTCTCAAATTTACTCTAACAAATCCCAACATTTAACACCAGTTAGATCTGCATCCCTCTGTCCAATATCCCTCTGTGAACAAACAGCCAATCCTCACATAATACCAGCGCAGCCATGTCTCCTGCCTCCTAGTTTCCCCATACACACACACATCATCCGCAAGCACTGTTGCAAATGGTTTCATTCTCCGATACATTATTAATGCATCATCCAGATGAATGAACCTATATTATACTCTGTGATGACAATATTCTCGCAGGTAAGAGGCTTAGCAGGCAGACACACACAGGCGAGATAGGAGGTATAGTTGTTTGGGCTTTTGGTGGTGAAATAGAAATTTACATAAAGATCCATTACTTAGTGCAGAGCTAAATGGTGGCCCAAGAAATATTTGGAACATCGTATATATACAAGGATTTTAGCTCCTTTTTTATGGATGAGCTGGTAGGAGATTCTCACAGTGTGAAAAACCTTAGCTAAAAATATAAGTACAACTGTTCACGGTACTAACAAAATGATACAGATAAAAACATATGACACAATGTAATTGCCTTTATTTTCGAACAGCAACCTTTTTTGACCCAGCTAGCCAGCATTGCAAGGAGAAACTTACTCACTCACTTTCTCTGGGACCTGATTGAAAGGACTTGAAACCACAGGATTGATAGGAGGGGAACTTTTTGAGGTTCTGAAACCCTTGTGTATCTTGATTACGATGAGTGGCCCTCGTCTACTTCCTTACCTGCTAGCAGTTTCCGGATGATTCTTTCAAATAGAGCTCTGTTAGCAGATCAGGACTGTTACCATGAGAACATCTCTCTCTCTGTCTGGCTCTCGCTCGCTTGCTCTATTTCTTTATAATAGAGTCCCACCACTTACAGAGAGAGTTTTTGTTTGATAAATATAGCTTATTTCCAAATGTATAACACAAGATCAATAAAATAGTTTTTTATATTTTGTATTATCTTGTACACACTTAGGAGGGAAAGTGCTGACTTGACAGTTGTTCAGCGAACACTCACTAAGACACAAAAGGTATGTTTGAAGAATTTCAATGGAAAGTTATTCGGAAGGTAAAATGTGGTAGAAAGAGACGCATAAGTTGAGATGACAACATTGTTATGCCTCCGTAAATCATCAGCTCACACTGTTTTGGCAGCAAAAGGAATAATTGTTGCGTTTCTGTTTTTGTAAGTAATGCAATACTGTGAAACCATTTTTTTCTTTTTTTTTCTTTCTGTTTTTCCAAAGGTTATCATGTTGTGATAATCTCCCATTCCCAATCTAACCACAAACCTAAATTAGGTTTCAAGACCAAGTTTTCAATTGCTGTAAATTATGCTTTTAAAAATAGACTTTTACATTGTAATTATGCCCTGAAAATGTAGGATTAAACTAATTTATTTCAGAAAATGAGCTATTTGAATGAAGTGATTTCATGGGAGCATAAAACATGAGAATTATTGCAACTAAAACACAGCATGACTAACTTTCACTCATGCAACACAATTAAAATCAATCCGCTGTTATAGTGCTGCTTCTTACTTATTCTGTGGCAAAGTACAGATTATTTAGGAGAAGATCAGGCAGTTTTCCGGTAATGGTACATAAAATGTAAGTGAATTTTCCCTTTATGGTGTTGTTTGTCAAGTTTGATGTGATGAGAGTCTGCGGGTAATGTTGCTAGAAGTGACAGCCACATATCCGTTCTCTTTCTGTTTCTTTTTTTTTTTTTTTTTGCTTTTCTTTTAGCACTGATGACTTATAGTAAATCTAACATCTTTTCTATGTCCCCCGCAGCATTCCCCATGAATAGTTTTGTGCAGTAGGTCATTAGACAGCGTGGAGCGTGCTGTCTTTCAGCTGTAATAGTCGCATGTCATTGGGGAAAGAGCTTGACTGCCCTCTTCTCTGAAATCATTGCAGCTCTGCCTCATTCTGCTCCACTGACAGGCAACACGCTGATTCACATGTACAATAGAAATGCACATGAACTTGTAATCACACCCACGCAGACTAATGACGCTGAGCACGGGCCGCTGCCTTGCTGCTCCTTTCTCAACACATCATACACTAATCTCGGTGTGTTACGTTGTCCTTAAGCGACGAGGAGGGGGACCGTGGCAGGAAGTGAAAAGCCTACATTGCTCTGCGGCAAAGACACAGGCCGATGACATGTTGGCTGGGCAGAGATAGGAGCAATCCGGCCTGTCAGGGAAAGCTTTTGTCCTTCCAGTCCCGTGGAGCACAAGGAGAGGAACTGACAGCGGTGCTTTTCTTCCTCTTCCTTCTCCTCCCTTTTTTCTCTCCTCATCGCCACTGGAGTAGAATACCAGAAACCCCAGAAGACTTGTCTCAGTGATTAGAGGGAGAAAGTGAGAGAAAAAGAAAAGGCGGAGAAAAGAGAGAAACACATATACAAATGCGCAAGACGGAAGAAAGCTGGAGGAAAAAGCGTTTGAGGGGGAGAAGAAAAGAAAAGATAAATGTCTCATCTTCCTTTCTACAAATCCGATGTTGACTCAAATCCAGGCGTAATCCGGAAGGGGGGTAACCCGTTTTTGGTGTGAAGGCTTGTTAGCATTGCTTGGGTATGGATATGACATTGAAGACTTTTTTTCTGTGATCACACAGAGATTATGTTTTAAATAGTTTTTTGTTTGTTTTCGATTTTTCATGTTGGACCTTTGACTGTTAACAACTAGATGGTAGAAAAAAGGTACATAATCAATAGACAAGGCTCAGTTGTTCTAGCTTTAGCCATTAGGACACACAAACATTATTTCTCAAAGGTTTGGACAGAATCTCAATTCTTTTGTGGAACATGGTTCTTACACAGCCTGGAAACGTCTGGACTTGGATGTCAATGTTTTCCAGGTCTGGAAGTATGAGAACATAGGAGTACACGAAAATGTTTCCATTTCAAATTTTATCCCCTATTCAACTCTTTAAATATTGTCCTTCCTTTCGTCCTTTACTCCCTCCTTCCCTGCTCTCTAACTTTCATCACTTCTTTGTCACTTATCACTTTTTGTTCTCTTTCTTGTCTCCTTCCTTTTGTCCTTACTTGTATGTATCTTCCATACTTTCTTTTCTGTGTCCCACCTTTCTTTTCTTGTGGTCTTCTTTCCTTTCATCCCTTGTGTCCTGCCTAGATCCCATCCACCCTTTTGTTTGTTTCTTGTGGCTCTCCTTAATTTCCTGTCTTGTATTTAGTTCTTCCCTATTTGCCTCCTACCTCACTTGTTTCCTTGTCTCCTACCTCCCCTCCTCTTATGTGTTCTTCAATACAGTATTTGACTAGAAAAGTCTAAGTTTAAATGCTGTGTTTGAGTGAGAATTGTTCTCAGGATGTGGAATTTAAAAGGTCAGACCAAAGGTATATTATATTTTGTAAGTTGTAGATAATGTGCTGTATTAAAGATCATCATCAGGGTTACTTGTCGGCACCATGAGTCAGTTTTCTTGTTTAGCTTTTATGCTGTCATACCAGTTTACAGTGGTACCATTGTCTCTGAACCAGCTTTGGAATGGCCTTTGCTTCACAACCCTCTCAAGGCTTCAATTATATTATTATGTGCACTTTTTCCAGTAATGTGTCTTAGTTACAGCAGTCCATGAACAATCAGCTTCTTTGCCTGCCATGCTTGTTAAGGGTGTCAGTGAAAATATAGTTCTCATTTGCTGTAAGCCATAATCTTACAAATTAACATAAACATGTTTGACTAAAATCTATGCAATACACAAGTTTCACTTTTTGAATTGAACTGCTGAAAAGAATGAACTTTTCAATGACATTCAAACTTATTGAGATGTAATTTCATAGCATTAAGAGAGTCTTAGCATAATATTTATACATGTATCTGAACACACACACACTCCAGCAGAACACACACACTCCATCAACCTCTTCAGCATCCTTCTCCCCTGAAGAAACACCCACAGAATAGCTAAAATAATAAAATATTCTGCTTCCTGAATCAGAAAAGTACTCACAGACCCTTCATGAACACACTCACGTACGTGCCAACACACACGCGCACGCACGCACGCACGCACGCACGCACGCACGCACGCACGCACGCACACACACAGACAGATCTCAATCATCCTCTTCCTCCTCTCTCAGTGCATGCAAAACGTCTCTGCTCACCACCTGAATAGCTGCTCTTCAGTATTCATGTTAGGACAAGTCGGAAAGCTCGCTCTCATTACGGTGCAGGTGTTTTTTCCTCCATCAGTGGTGCGTTTACATCCCGGCTGTTCTTTCCCGACTTCCGACAGCTCCGAGACAGAGAGAGAGAGGGCTCATGTGGTCTTAATGCCGGTATTAACGTTGGCATGTTTGTACACCTTGACTACTTCCTCTCCTTTATCATCCGCTTTGCCCCCTCCCCCTCGTCTTCCTCTACCTCCTTGAGTATCTCACCGTGCCGCTGAGGCGTTCATCGGCCCTCGAGACGCCGCGGGCCCTCCAAATCAGACTCAATGAGAAGCCCCACAGAGGTCCGTCGCAGCCGGGAAGAAATTGCGGAGTAATTGAGCTGCGTGATAATAATATGTTCTTCCCTCTGATTTCCTAACAGCGGCGAATCATCAGCACCATCATCATCATGCCATCACATCATCACTTCCACGCTGCTGCCGTCGCCATCGGAGCTGACCTGCTCTTTCGCTTCAGTCTCTTGCTTTCTCGTCAATTGCTTTTACTGCACCTTCTTTATTTCTATTTCTGCTCTACTGCTCTTCCTTCACTCTGTGCTCAGTCCCGTTCAGCCAACTATCTTTCCAGTTTCTGTTTCATGGCCTCAGGTGGCATGCCTCGGAGGTGCAGGCTACAGAAATGACAATGTTTGGAGTAGCTAGTTGTTGTGTGAGGAGAGAATTGACAAGAAGAGAACATAATCAGGATGTGTATTTTTTTTCCACTGAGACACCAAAGTTGTTTCTGGCCGTTTTTCTTTTTTGTGTTTTGTTTGTTTGCAAGGTCCAAGGTGGTAAAAATGCAAATCTCAGAGCGTCATGCCTTCTACATGAAAGCTCTGAGCTATTTGGAGCAAGTCGTCATCCTGGCTTTCTGCTTAACGGCTTCACAATTTCCGATGCATTTTCAAAATTGCTGCCCATTTGCCAATGTGGTGAGAAGGACTTGCAGACGTCTCAGCTCAGACCTCTGGCTTAGTCAGAGCCGTTGTGTCCTGGTGGCTGGTGTGGGCTTCACATATTTTCTCTTGTGCAATATCAGCAGTCCATCTAAATATCCTTGTGGAAAAAAAAATGGGGTGAGAACAAAAAGTAATGTAGCTGAACTTCTTGCATTTCTGTTTACTGGAAAATTGTTTTCCTGTAGTTTAGAAATGGCTTTTGTTGCTAGCGTTACTCAACGTTGACGATCATTCTGTGCTGTTATTTGCAAAAGCATTGAAAGCCCTTCATTGTATTTTCGACACAACCACAAATTTCAATGTGTTTAATTGAGATTTTAGAATAGAATGGGATAGAATTCAACTTTATTGTCATTGCACATGTCACAAGTACAAAGCAACGAAATGCAGTTTGCATCCATCCAGAAGTGCTTAACAAGAAAATAAAAAAAAAATTAGCTGACGGATCAACACACAGTGTTGCATAATTGTGAAGGTAAATGAATACTAAATATTTCTGTCCAATAAAAATCTGAAAAGTGTGGTGTGCATTTTTATTCACACTTTGTAAAACCACTTTTTACTGCAAATACTCCAGGTTGCCTTGTTTTGCACCCTCAAATATGGTAAATGTTTGCCTGTACTTATCTCCATCCATTTTTGGTTTATCAGATAAAATCCTAATAGAACACATTGAAATTTGAAAACACAACAGAGTGTTGAAACCCTCAATGGGTGTGAATACTCGAGTGCATTGCAGCCATTCTTGCTACAGTCGAGTAGGTAAAAACCCAACAAGATTTTTTTTCTTGTTTAAATTTAAAAAACAAAGACAATAACAAAAAACTAAAAAGCACTAAGAACATTTGGACGTGAAAAATGTTCACGTGTCTCAGCTGACAAAGTGCTGGAAATGTATCATTTGAGAAGCAGTTTTAAGAAAAAGGAGCTTCATCAGTTGTTTCGAAGGGAAAGCATGATTAAAATGTTGTCTGTTAAAAAGCAGCTAAGGCTGTTCTAGTGGACTTCTGAAGGAAAATTGTCTTTAATTTCACACAATGTGAGCTTTTTAAGACATTGCTGGTTCATGAGTCACTGCTGTGCGTCTCCGTTTGTTTGGTGCAAACCTTCAAACTAGAAGCTCTTATCTCCTGTCCCTGGATTTAGAACAAGTTTGAATTCACTTTGTATAAAGTCTCCCTCTATAAAGACATCTGAGCTAAAAATATTCAGACATACCTGCATTCTCACATACAAGTGGCTCTTTTTATAAAGCATAAAGGCCTCTTTGTTTGTCTTTTTGGCATGCCCAAGCTGTTTGCTTAAGATAATAGAGAATCCTTCTGTATCTGAACAGGAAGCAGTTACACTGCATCAGAGCTACTTCTGAATGTTATAGACAGAAAGGGTTAATCAGAGCAACAAAAGCTGACCTGAAAAGATAAGTCGGTGGAAGTCGAGGGCTTGTGGCATTGCAGTTTAGATTCTGGGCAACATTTGTGTGCGTCTGTGAGCAGTAGGAGAGTTTACACATGGCTCAGAGTACTTTAACCATTCTCATGAGAATTACCTTTCCATAGCAGAGAACCATTAAGAAAATCATTGGCGGCTTATTAGTGTCAGCATTCTAGCGTTTGTGTGTGTAAGCTCAAACAAAGAACAATGCTGCTCTTTTTTTTTTTTTTCCTCCCTCCTCTCCCTTCCAAGTGGCCAGACGACATTTTGCAGGAGCTAAAGGCTAGAGCATTTCTTGACTTGTTCCTTTGTCCTCAAATTACAGCAGGGGGGACATTGGTTTGCGCCAGTAAATATGCACATATGTCTTTTTTTATGCAGCTCATTTCTCTTGGTGTTCATATACATTTTTCTTAAAGTTCAAGTCCCTTTTTTATGTAGCATTCGTGGTTTGGTGAACTTGTCTCAACAATGTTGTGAATTTGAGTAAACAGACAAGATATGTTTGCTGAACAAGTGTACTAATTAACTCTTTGAGGTTAAAAAGAACATTTTCAGGCCTGAAAAAAAAAAAAATCATGCCATAGAGATGTACCGATCAGAGTTTTGTGGCTGAATTCTGGCATGCCGATGTCAATTTTATATTATTCCAGTGTCCCACCACTTATGTTGCAGATTATATTCTTCTAAAATAAAGTCAGAGGGATTTGAGTTAATATTTTAAACTCTTTAGCATCTTTTATTTGCAGTTAGTATGGAAAACAGCAGTTTCTTACCTTTACTCTGAGATTTTAAAAACTCAATATTCCAAATTTCAATATCAGATGTTTAACACTTGAAAGGATAAAACAAAGCATCTTTTACCTACTTTGTTCAGCCTCCGTATTATTGATAAAAGCTTTCATCTATCACCTTAAAGAACCATTAGCATGTTGTGAAAAAATACAGTCCTTTTTTTACAGACGGGAAGAAAACTGACACATTTCAAAGTTTTTGACTTGTAAATGTGTAGCAGTTTTGTAACTGTGAAGGAAAAGTCTTCCTAAAACTCTTTTGTGTGACCAGTGAAATTTTCTGTGGCAGCAGTCAAGTCTAATCTGAAGCAAAACCAGCAAAAACAAGGCAGTGCAAAGGAAAATCAAATGCCAGGCTACAGAAAAAAAAAAACAGAACAGCAGAGTTAATCTCGTAAAACCTTAAACAGAAACATAAACAACAGGGGTCTGTGTTATATTTCACTAACACAAAGAAAATTTATGTAGAGACTATTCAATGATGGGCCGTTTTTTGACAGATTTTTAGAAAATGATATCAAATTTTTAAATAAATTAACCCTCTGTGCTATAATCTCATTAAAATAAACGAACTATTTAAATACCATACATCACACTAAATCATGCATTTCAACGTAATAATGTATATGAGAGTAAATATTTCAGTGCCCTAGTGAATCCAGTACAATGTCAATCCAGAGTGATGGTGATGATCAAATATTGATATGAATCTGGCAACACGAAGCTGTAATCTGAAAACGTTAAAAAAAAGTTCAGTTTATTTAATAGCCCCCAAAAAGGTAGTAAAGTTCTGCAAATTATTCATATTGATTAAAAATATCTATCTGTCAATCTATCACTCCATCTAAATGTCTATATATGAGTAGCACCTTTTCATTTAATTGTTGTTTTTTCTGTTTTTATTTGTGTTAATTTCATTTATTATTATAAACTAATTTGCTTCAGAGAAAATAAAAAGCAATTTTGGTGGAGTAAAACAGAATCCGATGCATTTAGGAAAAGGTCCAAAAGAGAAAAATGTTTATTAACCTCTGGGTATCCCAGTTGCAAGCATCAGAAATCTGCACTGCAGGAATGAGCTGCAGTTTGATGTACTTCTAAATACAGTATACAACATTTTTATAATACTTAGAAAACGACATGGGGTGTTGAGATGTTGTACATCAGCTTTTCACATTTTCACCATACAGTCCAAAGATATGGAGAGAATGCAAACATCACAAATGCTGAGGGAGAGATTTGGTCGAAGCAATTATAATTCCACCTAGGCATGTCTGCTTGCTTAGCACTCAGGTCTATTTGCCTAAAAGACACACATTCCTGCAATTTAACAGCAATAGAGGGAGTGTAATGAGTTGTTAACTGTTTGCCTCACGTGACTGTGTCGCTGTAAGGTGGAAGGAATTATCAAAGGAGTGGGACTTTATTTTACCAGTTTTAAATCCAGTGGCAGGAAAGACGATTAATACAGAGGAAAGTTATTAAGTTTCTCTGAATTATTATGCAAATTTTCCTTTCTTACATGCTGGAATTTGGCTCAAACACTACAGTATTTAGGCTTTGCTGAAATGCTTTGATAAACACTGGGATGGCTGGTGATCGTAGTGTAATCCAGTAGACAGAGATGCCTTTCATTTGCTTATAAGACCATTGATTTTCATAGTACAATGAGGATATGCCCCTCGGATTAAACAAAATCCAAGGACAGATGTGAGGGAGAGCATTTGGTTATCAGTGGATGAATATCTGTAGCCCCTCTGTTTTCCGTCCGTATGCCGAGCCAAACTCCCACAAAGTGACCGCTGTACTGCACAGCCATGAAGCGATATTGATCCGCTCATCTAATTCACAGCAAGACGGCACATAAGCGTATTTATTCTAACAGTCCCGGCGTTTTGATGGTGTTTTTGAACGTGACATTTTTACCAAGATTAGCCAGATCTTATGACGGAATTTCATCATCATTTAGGTTTTCCAGCTTTCCTTTCAGTCAGCTCATCAGCTCAGGATAAACCCACTTTGGCGGCTACTCGAACGCAGCAGCTTTTAACTTTGGCAATTTCAGATAGGACTGACAAGAGATAGGTTATCTGCTGCTACATCCAACGACCCCTTTGGCTTAGTCCTTATCAGCAGATGGAGTTTCTCATTCCCCCCTCCATCAAGGGGAAAATGGAGGTAAGCTTTAACTGCTAATTTTTGTTTGTTTGTCAGTGAGATTATGCAAATAGAAACAGACATTTCATCAATAAGCGAAGCATAACCAAAGGACTGATTGGATCTTGATTCAGATCTGAATCCCGCCTCACCTCGTTTTGAGATTCGGGGGCTTTGGGTTTGGCAGATGACTGCTCTGTACGAGTCCTTTGAGTTTCAGGGGAGCTGCAGATGTTAAAAGAGCTCATTATACAGAACACACCATCTGCTAATAGGGGATGCAGTTGAGAGCACCGCGTCAAATAAATAGGTGCGCCTTGAGTGGAGATGGTTTGTGTTGACATGAAATGATGCCACAGACAAAAAACTTAGCCAAGATCATTTCCTGCAGGTAAACATAAAAGCAACAACCTTAGAAAATCCAGATACCTCCTGGAGTCACAAATCTAAGCTGTTTTTTTTTTTTTTTTTCCTCTTCTCAACTTTTTGTACAATGTCATTCATAAAGTAAAAAATAAATAAATAGCTTAAATTTTTTGTTTTTAAGATTATGTTTTCCTTCTGCAACGGGAAGAAATACTTAAGTGTGAGTGAAATGAACAGTTGGATATTACCGAAAAAAATATTAGCGACTAAAATACCACTTAGTCACTAGCATAGTCATTTAAACTATTTCTTCATACATGTAATATGAAAACTAAGCAACAGACAATAAATATATTATAGGAAAAACCACTGTAGAATGCACCAAATGTCATTCAAGGTAAATTTAAATATAGTATCAATTAAAGACATTGGGATCTAACCATCAACATTTTTGGATATACATTAAGTAATGTGTAACTTTAAGTAATGTGTCATCTTATTTTAGTAACAGTAGTAGTAACTTGTATTTCATTTCATATATTCAAGTTTTCTTCAAGTTCTTTAAATTTAATAATCTTAATATTAGGCATTAAAGTCTTGAAAGTGCTGAGGTTTTCATTATTTGGTCGTACATTTGATTTAGTTTCGTCTTTTGTTCATCCTTTCAATAATTTCTTTTTCCATTGAGTTTTTTGAGAAATTAGCTGTTGGCTGACATTTGTTCCGTGGTTGTTTTATTTAAACTGAGGAGCTTTGGTTTGCAAACAAATAAGTTTACTGTATTAATTACTCATAATTTATTGTGTTTTTAAGTCAACTATTTTAATAGTTGAAACCTTAAATATACTTTAACATGCATTAATACACAAACTAGAAACCACTCATCACCATCCATAGCACTACCGCAGAAACTAGCTCCCACAATATTCCTTATTTTTTGCTGTTGGAGTCACAGCCAATCAGTGCCAAGGAAAACATGTGCCACTCCTGGATTGGCTGGTTTGTAAACTCCAGCCAATAGCATGTCAAGTAATATTGCAGCTACGTATCTCACGTTTCCAAACTGCCTTTTCTTTAGATTTTTTTAATACATATTTTCTATGAAAAGATCTGTCAGTAGTCAGATTTTATGAATGTTCCGTAGAAAAATCCCCAAATTGATTAATCCAGAAATACAGAACCGCGAGTAAGCGGGTGTCCACTGTAGAGACACTCCAATCAGACCTCAAATTCTGACTTTGAGTCAATATTTTAGATGTCTGTTAGGCAGCACCATTTAAAAGAATACAAAACCAACAATTGTTTATCTTGATTTGTAATCCTGTATTATATTCCATGCACTTTGTTTTGTTAGATTTTCCATGACAATGAAAGTACTTTTCAGCTGAGACTGTATTGACGGCTGCAGCTCTCTCTCTGGATGGGCCCAGTAAATTGCCACCATTAAAACTTAGATGAAGTCAAAATGGAAATACAGCGAGTGTTGGGTCTCAGAAATGCCTGAGTCTCAGTAAGCACTGCAAACAAACTGTTTACACTTTTGAGGCAAATTCTGCATCGTGATACATCACTAATGTTTAATAGATGAAGAGTGCATCACGCCTCTGGCTTTGCTCATGTTTACCGTGTGTTTTTGAATGTGTACGCACCACTGAGCATCAAAGGTCAGCGAAGGTGATGAATGCTTCTTCTCCCCATGATGACGTGCGCGCGCGCGCGTGCGTACGATGTGTCGAGCTCCACATGTCGCCTCAGCCTGCAGCAGACCCGATGATTCAGAGGACACAGACTGCATTGCATTCACAGAGTCTGACCCTTTACTACAGCAGCTGTTACTATAATTCTGCATCTGTGTGCTTATTTATGTTGCTGTGTTTTAACACCACTAAACGCCGCTCAATATGTATATTTGTTGCGTTCTTGTCACTGTTAGTATCCCCTCTTAGAGAAGAATATGTGCTTTTTCCTGTGTTTTGCATGGCAGTGTGTGGCAGTGTGTATTTAGCGCCTGCTAGCTCACCCCAGGCACTCTGTGCTCTTGCCAGTGCCCTGCTTTGACTCCCAGAGGCCTCAGAGCTTTTTTTGCTTGGCTATGCTGACAAATTGATGTTGCCGGACTGGCTAACTGCTCCTTCTGTGGCTGGCGCTGCTGCAGCGTACTGTGAATACCAAGCGATGGCAACGGCCGCTTCCCTCTGCCTCTTTGTTTCCACACGCGCAAACAAACAAATACGAGATCAGGGAGCAAACCCGTCTTTTAGCTGGGCTTCGCTTGAGGAAAAACCACCAAATCCAGCCTGAAATCTGGATCAAAAACCCTAATCCTCAGCTCTGGGGGATCTGATCTGAGTCACTGTGGGTATGGCTATCAGCCATTGCTTCCTTCTATATTTCCCATTGCCAGTTCTCCTCCTTTCCTCTTGTTTCTCTTCAGCTTATGCTCTATCAAATTTTGGGCAGCTTTGAAAAGGGAGGATGGTAGGCCTTACCAGTAACACTGCATTCTGTGCATCTGCTATGTCAAAACGATTAGCACAACAGGAGGTGTCTTTACTCTGGTGAAAAACACATATGGCTTCCATATGTGCAACTGAGCATCAGCTTGATCTACATATTTGTATAGAAAGGGTTGTACTTGGTAACATGATCAATAAGTCTTTCAACTGCATAGACAGTACAAGCAGCGAGTGTAAAACAAAGGTAAAACAAGTTTTTGTGTCTAAGATTCATGAGCATATCATCCGGACTGGCATTATACATACAGTTACATCAGGTGGCACAATTTTTAAAAGTTTATCTTTATCGATTCTAAGTTTGTCATAATGCCAAAGCAATGTGGAAAAGAAAGCTTCTTGGAGACTTAGTGATTGTAGACCGTAGCATTTCCTTTACCATGTTTTCAAACTCGCAAAGCATGTCAAATTTGTATGCTTCAAAGTATTGTAATTTGATAGTTTGAAATATGGTATGTTTACTGCAAGAAAAAAAGATCAGATTTTTGAGTTTTGACTCCTCAGTGGTCTTCTAACTCTTAAATCAAAACATTTGATGAGTTTAATGGACTTCCACTGGCTTAATACCCACATCTAATGTACATTTTAGTGATCAAGATGCTAATGCTAATGCTAAAGTTATGGGGTACATTGTGAAAATGAAGGTGAGGAGAGAGGACCATGTGTCGTAATTGCAGCCTTCATTACAGTATTTATTAATATGGAAAATTAATGCGTTCTTCTCATCTTGTGGCCAAAATGCTCCTCTTTGCATCACTTTGAATTGTGTTTGCATTTGAATAAGACATAGAAAATAAATGTGAGTTGGTGACATTCTGACATTTTCCATGGATGTTTGCCATGCAGATTGTTGCTCGTTAGAAAAAGCAAACAAAGTAATCGGGGCATCCTCAAGTTTCAGCAAAGAAGTATTTTCCATCTTTTATATTTCCAGAAGAAGTGTGAGCAGCTGGACAACTCAAATTGCTGTTTGGCATAGAGCACTTTTCAGTTTGGATGATCTTTTGTGCTTCCTCAAGAAAGGCTTTATGAGGACTGCTGTTTATTAAGGCTATTTAGCTGTAATTGGTTACTTGCTCTTATCTAAACACACCACCATTCTTTTCTTAGCATCGCTGAAATTTTAAATGTTACAAAACCTGTCAAATGATCTTACACTAATATGACTAATATGTGTATATTTAGGCTCAGCTGGTAGACGTTTGGGTTGGCGGTTCTATCCTCAGTCCTAGGCTTGTATAGCAGCCTTCTGTCAGACTGCCCCAGACCAGTTGGAGCTACAATGTAGCTTACTACATTGTAATACTCTGAAAATATTAGATATGCAGTAATCTTGTTGAAGTGTGTGAATGTATGTGAATGGGTGAATGTAGTATAAATTGCTTTGGAGTCCTCAGACTTGGTAAAGAGCAAGCAATATACCTTTTTAATAGTGCAGGGCAATGTCACCAACCTCTGGTCCCCACCCACACACAAACACTCAGGCTTGCTGTTTCATCCCCAGTGTCACAAACACACAGAGGACGCTCTGTGTGGCACAGTTTTCATACAAACTGGAGCAAAACAGCTCCTGCCCAGTCTTAGTTTGCCACATGGCGCACAATTTTATCTTCCGTTTTCTTCAGCTGTAGCAATAATCAGCTCGTCTCCGCCAGTCTCCAAGTTTAACCACATAATTGCTGCACTCATCTGGATGAATCACTTTTCAATCCGGCACAGGAGCGTGATCCTACTGTCGAAGATGAGCTGCTTAGGTTGAAAAGCACACGAGACTACAAGGCCGAGGCTGCGGACTCATAACCCTTTCTGTAGAGAGGAGAAGATAGTACTGGTTTGCTCGGCTTATCTCTATTAAAAGGTCATGGATTAGTAATCCTTGGGCCTTGTAGCCATCACCCACGCTTATGGATCCACGCTGTGTGGAGTCAACAAACCAGTATGGGGAGTTTAAAGTGCTGTATGTTGTGGTAGGAAAATCTGATTGCTGGTGTTTGGCCCATAATGAATCTTGCTGGGGTTTTTTTTCTTTCTCAGGACTAACGAGTCACTGTTTCTGTAAAGAGCAGAGAGAAACAGAAAAAGAGCAAACCAATAAAATGTTGGTGAAAATGTTGGGACGTTTGGGGTCTTATGACATGCACAAATCATAAAGAGTTTTAGTTCAAGTGGACATGAATGACATAAATTTCCCCTGGCTATATACAGCTTAAGGAAAAGCTGAAAAAAGCCAGGAAAATTTTAAATTGACTGTATCTTAATGTACTCGTCCATGAACCTGGGAGACTTGGAGGGAACTTTTCCTCCTTAACCAAGAACATTGGATGTTCCAGTTCGCTTTTTATTTTTAAAATGCCATATAGGAAATTTGAGGAAAATCTTACCAAAGCAAGAGCATGGAGTAACTGAGAGTAGATTTGTTGATGACTTGACCTTACTCCAGAATTTTGAAAACTTATAGAAAGTAATTACATTTATGCAGCTTGTTTTTTTTTCTTGAAGTCATTCTGCAACTGTTGCATTTTTTTAATTACTTTCAAAATAAAGCTTTTAATTTATGAGTGAATAGAGCTCTCACATTCTGATGTAATTTCTAGTTACTTCAAATGTCTTTTTAAGAAGAAATACAACTTTTTTTATTCTTTCTGTATAATTGAAAATTAAACTGCTATAACTCTAGGATGTTCATGTTGAAATAAAATGATGAATTCTGTGGCCAAAGTTACTGAGCTGTCTCTGAATTTCTAAAAAATACATCTAAAATACATACCTGATGTTCTCCAGCTTATGACTCCGTCGTACTTGATGTAAAAACAAGACTCAAATAAGACATAACTGCAGCACTTCTCCTTTTCTCTCTTCTATTTTGTTGTAGAACTTTCTCATCCCACAAGATACTAAATATAAAGTATAAAACAGAGCTGCTATATCTTAACCTTCCTGATATCTGCTTGAGTGTTGCCCTCTGTCATAACCTCTGTAGACTGCAGAAAGTACAGATTCCTTTATAGACGTTTTCAACACCCCAAGCAGAGCTACAGGATACTTGGAAATAGTAGATATGCAATAATCTTGCTGAATGTTGTGATATCAATATTGCTATATTCAATAAATACATATGGAAATCAACAAGTCCGTTTAGGACTCATAGCAAACACAGACTCCAGGTAGTGAGTAATTGATAAATACTGAAAATAAGTTACAATTTCTACATAATTTTCAGCAAAAACCATGGCTACATCTGCTGTAGACTGAAAAAAAAGCCTGTACTAGAACATATGAATTGCTCTCAAGCAGCTTTTACTTCATTAAACAACAAACTTCACAAAGTTTAATACTGGCATAGAAAGCCTTAATGCATGATGCTTGATATTGTCATAGCTGTAAATGTGCTATTGCTAATTGTGCTGCCCTAACCTTGACAGATGTTAATTATTGCTAACTTCTAAACTCCTTTATTGGGGATGAACGTCCACACCGAAGAGTGCTCTGTTTGATGAAAGTTGGTGATATTATGCATTCATCGGTTGCAGAAAAAGCCAACCAAGTGGTCAGATGTCATAAATGGCCAAGCAACTTTATCAAAGTTTGCATACTTTAGCCAAGGAAAGAGTTGCAAGTCTGTGCCATTTCTATGTAGTCAGTCCATAGCCAAAAATTCTGACTAACTTTTTGAGGTTTCTAATTAGTAAAACTATTTGAAATTAAAAAGCTGTTTGCAATTAATTCTGCTGTGATACTTAAAAGTTTCAGCCATTTTGTTAAGACAACATTGTAATGAACTATGGGACACCGTCTGCCAGTATTGCAAGTGACAATTGCCCAAAGCCTTTTTTAGCACAGCTGAGAGTAGACTGTCACCTTGGTGTGTCTGGAAACTTACAGCCACTGACTGATCATAAAAGAAAACTAAACCCTAAAAGCCTCTACCTTGGCCACAAAACACGAGGCATAATAAATTCCCTACTGTTGTCAATGGAAAATGTTGAAAGGATTTGGCTTTCTTAAAGACTTTACAAAAAAGCTATTTACTTTTGTTTCCAGTCAATCTGGAGATAAACTAACACTTCTAGCTTAGAAAAACCTAAAGATTATAAATAATTTCTCTTGTAGTTACAGGACAAATATACTCAAATAGGTGAGAGTACTGACAACTTTTACAAGGGGTTAAAATATTATCTCAAACCCACATGTTGATGTGAACAAATATAAATTCATGTGTAAACAGCACAAACCTTCACCGTTTTTTACTCATTTTTTTCATACCTGCCAAAACTGAAGTATTGAAAGGATTTATTTCTACAGAGACCTGCTACAAATTTGAAAGTTTCAATTATATATTTGCCTGTGGTGGATTCAGAAGTCGCTTGAGAAACTATTGAACATCATTATTACGATAACGCCTTGAGCTGAACTGACAAGTATGGGGAAAGAAAAGGGAACAGAGACAGCGACAGACCAAAGAAGGCAAGTGACAAACATGCTGAAATAAAGAAAAGTTTTTCTTTTTTTCAGAATAACGCTACGTGGGAGGAGATTTGGAGTGACCTAATTAAAATGTTGGAATCCTGAGAGAAATAAATTAAGAAAATGTCAGTTAGGCTGAGCCGGAGGAGGGAGATTAAGAGGCGCAAGCTCATATACTGTCTGATTTTTTTTTCCTCTTTTTCCCCTTTATCAGTGAAGCATGGGAACATTGCTCTAAAACGACGACATATCGAGTTGCTGTTTTTTTTTTTTAACCAGTTCATTACTTGAAGAAGGGTTTGTAATGACTTGTGAAAACAGAAGAACCATAACTTCTGAAAGGGAAGAAAATTCAACAGATGCTCACATTTACTGTTAATCTGTAGATTGTGTAGCCATTCTTTCATTCGTTTATACCACCAGCTTTAGGAAATTTTATAAGATCACTAATGTTTTCTGTGAAGGGAGACGTCACACGGTGTGAGTGAGACTGAGAGAGAGAGAAAGCAATCAGTATAACAGCTTTGTAGTTAAACAGTATTTCACCAGTCCTTCAAAAGAAGCCAAATTAATTAATTAGAGGTGAAGTTTAATCTGTGAACTGAAACATCTCACCGAGGCCCTCTGTTTTTTTTTCTGATAAAGAAGGAAAACCTAGGAAAATAAAATGAGATTTTTCAAAGCAACAATCAGTATTTCCTCCTATTCTGAATTTGTGATTTTGTGACTTGTAGTAGTTGTTTCTCTCTGCCATGATCACTGTGTTTGCTACACTGTTATAAACCACAAATAAAGCTAAACATTATGACGTTTCACAGGAGCTCGGCTCGGTGGGTCTTGTGGATTGTAAGAGGTCTGTGCAAAAACGGACATTGAAAAACCATGTGACCGCGTGTCAGCTGTTCGGCTTCTTTCTGACCATTCTGGATCCTGGAGTGTGCGTTGTTTTTAGAAGTAATGGACCCTTACGTTAGCCAGGGGGGCTAGCTCTGTTTATGAAAATACTGCCAATGTTTCCAAATCCAGAATCTACCATTCCAGTTTCCGACCTGGATGATCACCATTCAGGGCTGGTCAAGCAAAAAGTTTGTTGAGGTCAGTGTCCTATTTCATCTCTGTTTTTTAGTTGAAAGTGAAAATCTAAATTGTCTCAAACAGCTGATGTGGTTTGATGATGATGATATTTTTTAAAACGCAAACCTAAAATAACATAGCAAAGACAAAGTGAATGAGGAGACAGCAGGACTCCAGCATGAAAGCCGAACCTTGGAAAAGTCAGCATCTTTGCTTAACCGTAGTTCCTTTTAAGCACTGTGTTCTGTGAGCCTTGTGAAGCTTTCAACCCAACTCAATGCCCTCAGCCTTTCCAAATACATTCTCCCCTGTGGGGAAGCTCCATATGGGGCCAACATTTTCCTGTGGTGCTGGACAGGATGGGGCCATACGGCCGCTGTCAGACTGCACAGAGTGTGTATTTAAGCAGGAGATAATATCTGTTGTTGCAAAGAAAGGGGGGGTGGTGCCATGAACAATGAAGGGCAGATGTAGGAGGATGAAGGGAGGAGGAGGAATAATGGACAGCTGGCATGGTGAATTTAGTAAAGGATGCATAAGTGACATGTTGACAAGATGCAAAATGAGTCCATAAATGTTTAACGGCAGTTACTTCCAATAAGTCATATATTACTGTATTCCTATCAACGTATAATTGGGAACAGCACCATGCATTTATTTGTTGACTTAATAAGAAATAAAAGTTCATTCCTGTTGCAGTTTCTCTAAAACTGAGACTTCACCAGCCTCACTGTCTTGCACATCATCTGCAACATCTGCAGCATCTTCAGCATAATGCAACGTTACATTAATGTTCCTCCTCACCCTGCTGTTCATGCCGCACTCGCTTTGCTTTCAGCTGCAATCAATTCTGAAAGTTGCACTCAATCAAAGTTTTCACAGCGACAAACTTCTGAACTGAAATGAAGGTTTTATCTAATTTATTTGGCCTCGATCGCTTCCAAATGAAAAGTAGTTACAGTTCCGAGTCTGAATTACCCCCCTCCAGCGTTTCCATGTCACACTCCAGCACTCTGACTTACTCCGTGAAATGCAAGCATGTATTTGATCAGTATGTGAGTATTTAAGGGCTGTGCTCCAAAATCCAAACAGAGGGTTATTTGTTTGTTTATTTATTTATTTATGTTCAGCTACTCCTAAAAGGTCAAGCTAGCTGAGAGAGGCTTTACATATTTTTTCTTCAGGGCTAATCCAGACATTGAGTGTATTTGGGACTGCCATGTTTGGTGCTTCTCCAGCTGCAGCGGGTCTGGGCTGGTGGTTGGATGTTAACGCTACAACAGCTGTGGGGCTACACTCCACTTCAACCGTCACAAGTGTGATAAAGGGTCAGTTTCAGTGTGAAGCCATATGTATTTCTGATAGACAACCAAAGACTCACCAGGCAAGTGTAGGGAGGGTTGCATGGACTTCTGGATGGATGATCTGGTCTCCTTCATTTCTTACTGCCTGTATCAGCAAAGACATAGGCCAGTGTCCAGTGTATTGCAAGGTTTTATAAATACTAAACCTTCTTAACCTTCCTACAATTTGCAGTTCATTATCTTTCATTCATTTTTAATATTTAAATATTTGTTATTTTCTTTTGAAAATGTTCCTGTTATTAATATCAAGGTCTACAAAGCTCTAAAAATGTTCCAAAACTGCTATAATTGCTATTCCTCTGATTTTAAGTCCTGTTCACAACACTGAACAAATTGGAGTTTTTGTAGTTACCAAAGGTGTGAAAGCTAAAAGAAGACCACCCATTACTTTCATTCAGGATTACTTCAATTGTTTTGGCACTTTTTGTAGACTTTTATTATGGGCGCCTGTGTGTAATTATTAAAGGGACAATATTATGTAAAAATTACTTTTTTGAACTTTACACCATGTTATAATGTAACACGGCTGTAACATAATATTGCCTCTTTAAATTAGTTGGGCTTTATTTTCTGTATCTGTTGTCACAAATCACAAAAAAACACAATGGTGACCCTAATATTTCTGGAATTGGACAAACTTAAAACAGTTAAATGCATTTCTTCTACCCATACACCTATGCCTATAGTATTCACTGATCACAGCTTGTGATCAGTGAATACTTCCATTTTACAAAAGTCAAACAAAAGGAAGCTTTAATTATCCAAGTTGAGCCTAGTTCAAGAATCCTGGGCTCAGATTAAAATGATCTAGACAACAAAACAGCAGCGGTTTGATAATTAGAGTTTTAAATGACATTACCTGTTAATCACTCAAAAATGAAAAAGATCAAAGAGTTGGAAAAGCCATGAAGTTTGGTAAACCAAAAAAAGAGAGGTCATTTTCTGAATATGACCTCTCTTTTTTATGGAATAAAGTTTGGAAACTTGGAAAATGATAAAGATTTTAATTTTAATCCAGATTACCTGTGAATTTAAATAAATTAGTGAAAGCTCCTTTAAAACAACAGACAACAAGTTACAAGGAGACATTTCTGTTACGCAGCTGGCTGCAGGCTCTACCTGAGCAAATACTAATTAGTAGTAACTAATGAACCTGATAATAAGAGCTTGTTATAATTGTGTTACTCTGTGAAAAGAGCCATTGCACACAGGCTTAATATTCTGTGCAACTTGAAAACTACTGCAAAATTCGGTGGGTGTGCATTGTACGGTTTTGCCCAAATTTATCTCTGAGCTCTGAAATCTGAAGAAATAACATCATGAACACTGTATTTTGACTGCTATTATCTATGTGTTGTTTTTGCAGCCTTTGGAATAAAAGTTTGAAATAAATTCAATTTCATATCATGCTGTTCTTAAGATAATTTTTTTTTTTTTAGCTATTTGGTACTTAAGGTATTGAAATTCTGCCCGTTCCCCACCTGTTGCTGTATGCTACTGGTTAGCTGACCTTTAAACTGCTCTAAAGCCTTTCCCTTTTCTACAAGAAAGACTGACTCGACTGAAATATTTCAGGTTGAATAACCGTTGCTGTTTTTGTGTTACAACTGTGGTGTTGTATTATTGCTAATCAAGGTGAGAATCTTACACCAGCCTTCGATATAACAAGCTGGAAAATACGTTTCTTGATTTTATTGCTTTATATTCGGGAGAGAGTGACCAACAACTTTCTGAAAGGATACACACTTGATTTGTAAAGAACAGTGACGTAGTGATTTCATGAGAACATGTAAAAACTATTTTATTCCAACTTTATGGGCCACAATGTACTTCAGTGTTCAGTGCCAACTGCTAAAGGGAAAGTATAACACCTTTTAGTACCAAATTAATATAGTAAACTAAGACTTCCACACTTTGAGAACTATCTTTTTGAAAGTAGCTGATTAAATTGTAACCTTTATTAGATATTAAAGAAAAATCACAGATGAGACATCGCAGTGAGGAGCCAAGATTTATGACTTTCAGTTGCTTGGTTAATTTTGCAATCTCCCGATGCCCAGTTGGATATTTTCCCAGTTTTAGTCACAGCACCTTCATATTATTATCAGCAAAGCTTAATATTATCTTATTATAATATTCTGTTGAGTTGTACAGCTTTGAACATTTTTCTCTATGTTATCAATTCTTTATTCTGCACTTCTTTGCACTCTAACCGTTCTAATTTACCAGTACACACACTCTTTGTTTGCCATATATCTATGTCTCATTTGTCTGCTTTTCTCCCCCCAGTTCCCTGCTACTTTTTGTTAACTTCTGCTTAATTTCACACAGTAGCCCTGTCGCCTCAGCAATGCTCCCACACGCAGTGTGTGCATGTCTGTCTGTGTGTTTCCTTTTTCCCAGTGACATTTCTGTGCCAGGTGTGACAAATGGCAGCCAGAGAGGAAACATTTATTCCCTGTGGTGATCTTAATTAGCCTATCAGCTAAGCCCTGGCACCAGCTTGTTTTGAAAGCCACACACACATACACTATATCTATATCTATATATATATATAGACATATATATCTATAGATATATATATATATATATATATATATATAAAGTAAGAATCCAATAACAAATTCAACATCTACTGTAGCCATTCACACACACAATGTGGACAGATCACGTCCGCGCATGAAGCCCCACAGATAATTAGATGGCACAATTAAGTGATGTCTAAATCGCTGCTCAAATCCTTATTTTTCTTCTCTGGCTTTACATCCAGAAGGACTCAGTTGTATCCAACCTCATTTTTTTGCTATTAAAAGGTTAAATCATTTACAAATTACAGCTCTCTGGCAGCAATTAGCATATGTTGGGGTGGGGTGTAGAGGGCACACAAGGCCAGCAGGCGAGACGGTGAAGAAGAAGCGTCGGTATCCGCTATCAGAACGACTGCCTCACACAGATCCATCTGTATAAATCGCAGCGTGCGTGTGTATAAACATCTGTCCCGCTCCTTGTGCCGGTGCCACGCCACGCTGCACATCTGTAGCCGCAGAGCGGAGGTGGGGGGTTGATGAAGGCCTCCTGGTGACCAGTAACCCTGCAGCCAAGCGAGATGGCTGCGGCACACTGCTTGCTAATTGCGCGCTCACACACTGAGGCAATCAAACGCAAACACACAAGCTCATAAAAGTGCTTTCATCTGAATTAGTGGTGTCTGAGGGCCTGTCTTTGTCTCTTCTTCCCTCAATCTGTGGACAAATTAGGGACATTGTTGTCTGCAGGACAAGACTCCCAGTCTACCTTCCTCTTTTTTCCCTCTGTCACGCTGAGCGGAGGCTTTGGCATGTCCTGCTACACTCCTGCTGTGAGGGAGGAAATGAGAGCCAAAATTGCTGCTGATGTGTCTTCCTGAAAAGCACCGGGTTCCCAGACTTTGATGCCATGCAGGTGGTTGTGGAGGGGATATTAAGGTGCCCTTTAATGGTAGAGAAGAGAGGAGAGGGAAGTTTGTAATTTGACCAGATTGTGTCGCGACTTGTTTTGGGTGTGGCCTGGTCAGGGAGCCCTGCTGGCAACAAATGGCTTTTGATGTCGGGTTTGAAAGGTTCATGGGGGGTGGGGGGGACCCCATGCTGCTCAGAGGTGGGACTTACATTGGGAAAAGAGAGAGCGATGACAAATCAAGCATGTTGGAGGTTGTTTTCTGTTGCAACAGAGAAGAACTGGATGTTTTGGTTTTTTAAAGTGATATTGTCAAAATCTCAAGAGAAGATGTCACTGTTTGATTTCTACAGTATACAGGGAAGTGTACTCACATCACAGTATTTACTATGGTAGAACAGTTAATCAGTTTCATTTTCAATGTTTGTTCCAGTCAATTGCAAAAACAATGTAGTCGCAAAAATGTTTAATATTTTTGGTTTATTCAGTTTTGCAGGTATGCTCTTATTTTGTAATTTCCAGACTGATGTAATATGATTTGTTTTAGAAGACAAAGACATGAATCAAACAAGCCATGTGCAAGATTTGGTACTAGATAGTATTTGCAACAGTCAGCAACACAATTTTCATTAAGTAAAATAAGTATTGAATATAATTTTTGCTCACATTTAAATGTATGACATCTTTCAAGATCAATGCTAAAATGTGAAGAAATTCATTTGGAGAAAATGACTTGCTTTTACTTTTTTATTTTTATTTTATTTGAACAATTTTTAATTTGTTTTTAGAGATGATTAAGGTATTACATTGATGATTTTATATAATTTTTATGGCTTTTTTTTTTTTTTGCCAAAAGTGATTTCTTATTTTATTTTTTTTCTAAAATTTTGTCAAAAAAGGCCAAAGGCCGTTGTCATACAAATGTGACACTATAATGTCTCTTCTGCCAATTAAGTTGTTTTTTTCTATCGCATACATTCTAGGAATACATAAGGGAAATGGACCGGTGACTAGATCCAAAGACTTTACCTTCTTGAAATGTAAAAATGTGATCTTTTCCAATGGTTCATGCACCAATGTTAGCACTACCAGATCAAGCTTACAGGTTCCTAATGTGGAAAATGTCTTTTCAACATACTGTACTTGATAACTCATTCCCTTAAGTCGTGCTGCAATTTAAGGACGAGGTTAAAAGAAGCCAATGGTTGTCTGCTGAAATTCTCTGCATGAACCAAAACTGCTTAATTTTGTAAAGTGGAAACAATTTTATTTTTTTCTGAACATCTGTGGGGTTGACTTGCTGTTGCAAGCAGGCTTTAAGTGGCCACTTACAGAACTGCAGACTTAAGCATTAATCTGGTTCCTTCTTCTTCAGCCAACTTTTTTAGTTTATTGCCCCAACCCTCTTCTTGTCATGCAATCTTGTTAACCACTGAACCACAAGCTGCCTGATTTATAGAAGGACAAATAATCTTTTTGATATGTTTTTAGATTTCACTGAAGGCTTTTTTTCCCTTACATTTTAAGAAGCTAAGGCTTGAAATCTACTCTCTTGCTTGGAAATAACTTGTCCTGGAAATTTTTAGGATGTGGCTGTCAAACGTAGAAATCTGATCAGCCATCTGTGCTCTTGCTATTCCCTTTTCCTTCACGTCTCTCCTTCTTGCTACTTTCACTTCGATTTTAATTTCCCTATCCCACAAGGAGATAACTGTAACTTTAGCGACTTTTAAAGCTCACAAGCTACACCTTTCGTAAACCATAGATTGCTCTTTGAATGTAATTTGTCATTTCGCATTGACTGTTCATCTGTACTGCATTCACAGCTGTTTGGACACAACACATTAATTTGCATTTTGTTTTGCAAAATGCAAATTTGACCACATGATGTGACTTCCAAATGGATTGATTATAATCATTTGAAGAATTTTATTCAAGAAGGATGTTTAACTCTTCAGCAAACAGTGCATTAAGGACATTTAAATGCAACAGATGTCTGAAAGCAGTGGTTTTCAGTTTCTCTGCTTCGGTAAACAGCTTTTCACCCTCAAGTCTTTCAGCAGAAACAACAACTAACCGACAGCTTTCACCACGGTTATTTCTGCTAAAGAAGTCATTATTTGATTCTCACCTTAAAGTACCGTACTCTCTCAGAAAATAACAGGAAACCTTAATAGGATGCTGATATTAGCAATGCTGTAAGTGTGAGGTATTTTATAAATAGCCTGCACTGCCAGGCCAGAATAAACTGGACTTAAGACACAAAAGAATAAGTCAGTTTGCCTGATCTTGTCTAGCCTCATTAACGTGATGACATAATGCGCAATATATTAAGTTTTCAGCAGGTCTCAAGGAAAACTCTTGCTGGTTATTAAGACATTTGGTTATTTCTGTCATATTTTAAGTTTGGACACTACTAAATACATAATTGGAATATAACATATTTGAATTAGTTGTTATCCAGTATTTCAACTTCTAAATCTTTGTCACATTACTTGTTGATGGGTTTTAAATAAAAGGCTTGAGGAAACAGACAGGGATTCTCTTAGAAACAAGAAGGTGTACACGCCAGGATAAACAATGAAGCATTGTCCAATCTTTGTGCATTTTGAAAAAATAAAAAAAGAATTGGGCATCAGGGAATTGTTTTCCAGGCTTCCTTATCATTCAGAATTACCAACCATGTTCCTTGGGTTTTGTCCTGCAGGCGGGACGTTTGACAGCACAGTGGAAGTGAAACCAAATTGCCTCACCATGTGGTATATTTGCAAATCATTTGCATTCTGTTCCTAAATATGGTGACTGCTTTTTTTTTTAAGCATGCAAAACACAAACCGAGCCGGGATCAAATGTAGTTTGCCTCACAGACAGAAACAGACGAACATGACTCTCCGCTCAGCTTTGTGTACGTATCTTGCTGTGTCACTGCTTTGTACTCAGCAGACCACATACCGTACTTCTACATGTCTTTCCCGTCACACCACTGAGGAAGAGAGGGGATACCCCGCCCCCAAACCCTGCTCTCTCTATTCCTTAAGTTCTTCTTTTCTACTTTTAATCTCTCTCATGCCAAAGCCTTTGTCCGTCTCAGTTTTTCCTGCCCCTAATCTATTTTTGGGTCTACGTAAAATGTTTGTCTCTCGCACAATACGCATACACAGCCCTCTTTGCACCCTCATGGAACCCCACTGCGCTGACAGACCACGCATCCTCGATCCATAGAAGGGACCCTGTGTTGCTGCGCCATTGAGGGGGGCCTCATGATGTCACAGAGAAATTGCCGTCATCCCTCACTCGCACGCTGACTGCACAGAGACGCGGCCCCTCCCCCTCCGCTCCCTTTTCTTCCCATCGCTGTGGTGAATGGAATTGCATGGCTGTGCAGTTCAATCACTGTCAAGTGCAAAGAAAAGGGGTCTCTTGTGCAAAATTTCATGATTCACAATTGATTAAATAGGGGTGTCATTTCATGGCTGAACAGGGAGGTGTGCGACAGGAGGAAGAGGAGGGGTAAGAAACTTTTCTTCATGCCCTTGTGAGATATGGCTCAGAAATCGCCTGATGGGCTTTATTCAAAGTCGGGAGATGTGAGTTTCTGGGGTTTATTCAAAGAGAGGAAATATTAGGATGCTATAGGAGAGAAAAGAGCGTGAAGAGGCACAGTAGGAGAATTGGCAATATCTTAACAAGGCCTGTTAAATGGCTTTCAGTGGCTGGAGGTATATAGGCTTAATACACTGTTTGCAAGCTGAATGATTTAGATTTCTGTTGTCATCTGGAAACTTTCTGGATTCACCTAGTGAGGAGGCGGAACGATAAAGGACAAGTTATTTCAGCATCAACCTGAAGGCATGAGGGGCGTATTTAGACCCCACTGTCACACAAAATAATTATTAAAGTTAAAGTATAAGGAGTTATTGAGCTTACAAAACTTTTTTCAGCATAATTTTACAGACATTGGTCAGAGTTTAAACCTAAAATGGAGTTTAAAGTCAAATTTGACATAATATCCCCCCCTTAAAGCTACTGGTGTTTCAGTTTTGGCATAATGTGATGATCGTGATTCATACAATATTGAATTTCTCTTTGTGATCACAGCAAAAACAAACACTAACATTTCTCCTAAGTTATTTTTGACAACAGTGTTATACATAAGCTGAACCATTCAGGATCTCATCAAGATTACTGTTTTGATCCGTTTTTATGTAGCATTTCAGAAAATAAGTCATAAGCTAAGGACTTCTCTTGCTATCACAGTTGTTCTTGTACTAATAATCAAATGGTGAATTCTGTCTGACATTGACATTATTCAACATGGGATAAATTGTGGAAGAACACCACGTTGAACAGTGTCAGGTATTGATTCAGTGTTTTGTAATGATGGCGGTTCAGACTCTGGTTAGCAAACAGTGACCGGGATCAGCAACGTAAAGCTTCCCGTATTTGTGAAACAGCTGCCTGGTGGTTCACAGACAGTTTAGTTTAGTTCAATTTCCTCTGTTGTAGACAAGTTAAAAGCCTGTACCTTACTGTCAGCCTTGTTTTCCTCTGTTTTCTGTCACACAGTTAATATTACAAGCAGCTGCTGGCCATGCAGTTTTGTGTTAGAATACACTGAACTTTGGGATGAGTGTTCGCTTTTCACTTTGGTTTGCCAGTCTCAGCACAGTAGGCTAAGAAGTAGACATCCTGAACCTTACTGATAAGTTTTATCCAGCTGCTGAGATCCATGTTGATTTGAGTTCTCCAAACAATCAGCAAGTTTCACCAGCAAACTGAGAAACGGCGAAGTTTTCTCACAGTATGAAAACACCCAAATACCTTATCCAGAACTAGAACACATAGAGTGATTGCTGCCTGCACACACAAAAGGAAAGAAGAATCAATAGGAGAAAGACATGATGTACGGTGGACCCCAGCCTGTTTATGGATCACTATTTGTGGATTCAAGGACTTGGAGATTATTCTGTAGAACATGACTTAAAATTATTCACTGATTTTTTTTATTTTTGTAGAGCATATTGAAACTATTCCAAAAAGAGGCTGCTTGGGATGCTGAAATACCAAAGCTCAATGCTACTTAACACATTATTGACTGTTGCTTGCAATCAGCCAATCCAGTAGCGCCATTTATTTTCCTTAGCAATGACTGGCTGTAGATACTGTAGTATCTGTACATATTACTTTCTAATATAGCACTAAAATGGTTTTCCCTCTATGTATTAATGCATGTTAAGAGGACCAGAGGGGATCTCAAGTTTTCAGATTTTAGCTATTCACATGTGGATGTCCAACCCAGCGCACCTCAGCTACTGGTGGATCTACCAACTAAAGATGTGAATGAAATGTGAGAAGTTTGATGGAGTAAGGCCTACAATCAGATGTTTAATTTTAAGTCTAGTTATGACTTTAGCTACCCAGCAGAAAACTTGTATTTTATCACAGACGTGAGGAGGAGAAAGTGCAAAACCTGATCACTTCTCATGCTGAAAGTCTTTAGCTACGTCACACGACTTATGTGTTTAAAGGTAAATTTCAGGTTGCAGACATGTGTTGTACAGGACATACATTTTGGAGCATTCTCAAACCCAGCTGGGTTTCTGGAGCCTCCACAAGCTGCACTGTCACTCATACACACATGGACACAACCAAACACACAGACATGGCTGGGTTTGTGTGACTGAGCGGTGCTGGTGTTGTTCAGTTTGATGTGCAGGTGCATATGTGTGTGTGTGTGTGTGTGTATGTGTGTGCTTGTTAAAACATCTATGGACGCTGCCTTAATGCCAAGAAGGTGAACCAAAACTGAAGCACTGCATTCATTTCGTTGTTCTTTTGATCTTTTTGCTCTAACATAATTTGCAATGTGAGATCCCACACAGAGCAAATCTTCAGGGTCATCTTTCAACTTAATTTTCTGCTTAATCCAATTCAAGTGTAGAAGTTTCAGAAGTGAATATTGATCATCTCCACGCAGATTTTCTTACACTTCCTCCGTAACGGTCACATCAGGTCATTTCCACATCAGAAAGCTGATGTTAATGAAATGACACTTTATGACATTTATCTGAGGATATTATTCAGAAACACACATCCTATGTGTGCAAAATGCATTAGCTTGAATTTGCAGACTTTCTATATTCTAAAAAGCAATGAGCAGTGATTTTAATAATTCAGCGTTTAAGATTAGAATACAAAGATTCAGCTGTGCATGTTGTGTTTTGTAATCAGGAGATATGCTACGTTTTTTCTGCTTGAAGAGGAATATAATTAATTGCAGAAGATGCAGCATCAAACAACCAGAACATAATAAGGATCACGGTCTGAAACAATTGGCTGAAAATGTGTCTCGAAAGTAGAGAAATTACCCCCTTTAATCTTTTTCTTTTTTTTCATTTAAGTTTTTTTTTCTTCTTGTACACAAAGTTTTTGAAATCTGCAGAAACAGATTTTGCTTTGATCACTCAAAGCAAGGTGAATTTGATAGGTCTTGCCACATAAAGTGTTTTCACCAGAATACTGTTTTTTGCATGTCAAGATTGTTATTGTTTCATTGTAAGCGCAGATAAAAGAGATAGATCATTACTTTAGTCTTGCAAAAATAGGAACAACTCCTGCCTAACCTATTCCCTATCAGTAGCAGTGCTGCTTTCCCTGTTCTTTGATGGTATTTCAGTTTTTGCCACCTATTTGTCATTGTAAGGATTATAATTGTAGACGTGTTGCATTCCAATTCTGATTTAACCTGATTTAATTTAAAGTGTAATAAAAACATATTTACCTCCTTAAAGAGTTCTTGTTTTTTGATATCACATTTAGAAAGGAGTCATTTCCTGGATTCCTGGCAAAGAGACGGTCAAATTAGATAGTGATATTATGAAGTTGGTGTTTATAAGAGCCAATGTGCAGCAGCAATCAGTAAGCTTTTTTATCATGTACATATAATTAACTATTGTCAGAGATATTGTGTTAAATTGTAAAAAAAAGAAAAAAAGAAAATATTTCTTGTTCCATGCGAAACTTTTAGCTGTTTTGTAGTTTATTTTAGTGTTCAAACGTTACTCTGAAAAGCCTATTTATCCAAAACCATATAAGTAGCTTTCAGTTTACCCTGCTATGCTGTGCAGGGTGAATATGTAATGAGATCAGTAATGGCTCTGAAGGCGCTCTAATGAGTCATAAATCAGCCAGCGTGAACAAAAGAAGTGACCCTGAAACGATTGTAAAAGCTACAGGGAAATTTAGCAATTATTGTTTTGTTGTATACAGCCTTGCCTTTTCTGTCGTGTGTAAAAATCAAAAAGAAAAAAACCCCAAAACAGACCACTGCATATCTAGATGCAGCTCTAATTTACAAATGACTTACCCATCTGTTATTTTAGATTTATAAAAATGTTGCTCTTCACGAACTCGAACGTTGAGCCTGTGACTAAGATGACTGACTCACTGTTATAGTTTAAAAAATTAGTTAACACATCATTGGTGCTTTCTGACTTTCGTTTTTTGGAGACTTGGCTGAGAAGTAGGCAGGAATGAGTCAGTATTCACAAACCTGTAGGTTTATTTGATGAGTGAAAGATCCCCTGGTTATCTGCTGTCATTATGTTACACATAAATCCCACAGCAGTGCTTGAAAAAGACTGAGAGGTTCTGACTGTACAGATTGAGATGATTAAAGAATAGAAACGATTTAATGTGAGAACCATTAACAGTAATATAACAAAGTAAGCCTGGATATGAGAAAAAAAATCACAACCTGCAGCTTCCTCAACTAATTACAAATAAAACAAACTTTTCACTTTTAATGCCATTGGGGGCTTATAGAAACCGTCACAAAATGAATGTTTCATTATGAGTTAAAGTTTATGTGCAGTTTTGCAATATTTAAGGAATAGAAACTAGTGTCTGTGGGAATGATTCTGTCTTTCTGGCCATTTTATTATCTTGACAAAGCAAAAATACACATGTGCAGACACAGTTTGCAAAGCCACATAGTTGCAACAGTGTCTGTTCGGATGAAACGGGGATTCTGCATCAGTTTGAAACCTCACCTTTGACCTCTGGTCTCAGTGAAAACCCTTGATCCTTGTTTATGTAACTCCAAAATCTTTTCTCTTTGGTTTGAACCAAAATCTTTGTCTGATTCTTAAATATATTTTTGCTATCAGTACATACAATGCGTCCACCTCAAATTTCCTAGACAGAAAGTGTTACTAACGTTCATTCTGATGAAAAGACGCACTCTGCCTCCAACACTCCAGCTTTAGGGCTTGTCACAAGGCACACAAACAACTTCTGTGCATACCAAACCCAGTTCATTTGGAGCTGCTGCTGCGGGTGTTAATCGTGTATTTGCTTGCACACACTCACACACACACTCCTTCTTTTACCATACATGTGACCAGCATTCTCCAGTTTTGGCCTGTGGTAAAAAAAGGGGGTTTTAAGAGAATGTCTAAAGGGAGAAACAGAGAAAGGAAGCTTGGAAAACACGCAGAACTCAGAAAGTAATGAAATCTTACAGCTTGGTTACCAGTGGAGAGACTACTTTGTGTTTCCAGAAGCCAGAAAGATGTGTCATCTTAATGTTTCCAGGCATGAATATGCACTTTATTGATTCACAATTAAAAGCAGTAATTGGTAACAAATAGGCGGACAATGGGAAAAGAAAATGTGGGTTCTCAATCAATCCTCCTCTTTGCTGGTTTGTATGACAGTTTATTTCACAACTGTGGATAAACTGTGTCATACCTACAAACCATTTGTTATTTAGTTTTTCTCCTTAAGTATCTTCACCAATTCAGAAGATTAGATTTAGAGTTAAATTACTGTTGGGTGATTATCTTAGTATTAAACTGTTTCCATTTATTTTGGTTCTTATTTGAGTTGTGAAATCTGAAAGACGGGGTCCTATGATCAAACCTAAGATAACACGAAGCAACCTCATGTTGAAAGAGGCATTGTTGATTGGAGTCATGTAGCCACAGTTTTAAATGCTAATACTTTTTGGACAAGAGACAAACTTAAACTTGTAGGCCAACTTACAAGAACAAGAGATTTAGAAATATGCTGTAAAGGATTAGCAGGATGGTAAAAAAAAAATTACTTTAAAACACTGATGTCAATAGCGGTAACCCCCCCCCCAAAAAAACATCTACCTGAGGGTTCAAGTTGAGTTGGGTGTTTTCATTTCAGCTCAAAAGAGTAACTCAAGAATTGTATTGCTTCTCACACCAACATGCATCAGGTCTGTTTTTTCAAAGAGCATGTCTACACTGGGTGTGGAAAACAGAAAAAAATAGCAGTAAAAAAAAACAAAAACTGAACCGTTTTAGAGTCAAAACAGGTAAAACGGAAAATGAAGCAGATTGTAAATGACACAACAAAATTAGATACTGTATTAATGGACAAGTGTTTTGACATTTTTGAAACACGTTGTGTCGCTCGAGATAAAAAAAAACCCCTGATATTTTATTACTCTGTTGGGCTGCATCTCATACATCTACCATCATGAATTCCAAAAGTTAAAAACATGAATGAATACCTTGTTAAAAAAAAAAATAGGAGGAAAAAAAAATAGCAAGCATATTTTCATTCACCAGTGACTTGCAAGCTTTGTCTAGAATAGAGAAGTCTAACTATAGTCTAATATGATGACATGTTGAGAAGGTAAAAACAGTTATTTGATCCTGTTTGTTTTCTGGAGCAGGGATGAGTATTTAACGTATCCTCTGAGAAATAACTACCACATACTCATTCCCATACATCTTTGCCACATTTTTGTGTTTTTCCTACAGCTGAGACCTGCTGGGAAGTTTACTACATGAAGAGCATTCAGTTTTTATTCAAACTGAGAGATCAGCCCACTTAGTCACTTACAAATCTTTGTCATGTTTGACTGGTACACTTCGGGGCACCCCTCATTGACACATTTAACTCCATTCTGGCTCATTTCTCACTGAGGCGTCCTCAGGTGCCAGAGCAGCTGTGCACCAAGTCTGTCAACTGCATCAGTCTTCCATGTCGCGCCAGACGCCACGTCTTGCTCAGAGAATTGCTGCCACTCGGTTCAGGTAATTAATCTGAGCTCGTTAGCTACATGGAAGGCAGGTTGTACAGAGATTTGCCCACACTCTCGACATTGCCAACACAGCACATACACTCTCTCGTAGATAGTGACTGAGGTTTTTAGAGTCTATGAGGAGTTATTTTTTTTTAGTTTGGTCAGTTTTCTGGTGTTACGTTTGTAATGGGTGTCCATTGTTTGTAGATGTGCACTAGGAATCTTGAACATCATTAGATTTTTTTTGCTTTTTTATTAGCTTAATTGTAAAATTCAATGAAACCTCTATAAAAATAGAACATCCAATGATAGTCATTCATAAACAAGGGGTTTATTTTCTGCATTTAGCAGAGGAATTTTTTTTTGAAAAGTAAACATTTTAAGGTCAAATATCCAGGCTAAATTTTGTCTGAACAATGAGGATGCTAATCAGATTTGGTGGACCAATTTGATCAGATAAAGGTTGTACATCCAGGTCACAAAATGTGACCATACATGACATCAGGTTGACGAGGACAAGGCAAAGTTTAGCAAAATAGTTTTGAAAATCAGGAATTCACCGTAATTTGTTTTTTCCACATGTAGAATAAAAATATATCTCTTTGTAAAGAGATATATTTAGCATTAAGAATAATCCCCCTTTGTGTTTTCACACATCAAATTATGGCTTCATTTATGTCACAATATAAATGCTTACAAACCATTCCTATCAGGTCCATCGTCCCATTTCTACTACGCAGATAAATGACGTAAACATCCAGTAATCTGAAAAAAACGTGTTATGGCCCTTTACTTTGGCACGGCGGTGATCTCGGAAGCAGATGTTAACGTTAGCATAGCAGCTAAAGGTTAGCCAGTGAGTCACTTGTGTCTCGTCAAAACGCTTTTTAGATAATGTAATGCAGACAGATATGGCAGGCAGTTTTGTGTTAAAATGGCCTGCTATATCTTTTCAAATCTTTTGTAACTTGTCTGTTACACATATACCAAAGTATTTGCATTTTAGCTCAATGAGCACAGCAGGGCAACTCAAGAGCTATTCCATGGTTAGATTAAAACAAGCTCTTTAAATATACCTTTAAAATAAAAGCCAACTGAAATGATGGGGTGAATCTGATCTGTGTTGTTATCATGTGGGCCTTCGCTTCTTCCTTGGGACTGCAAGAGCAAATGATGGCACTAGGAAAAGGGAGTAGGGTGGACCAGATGAACAGTTTTTTTTTTTTTCTTTTACTGAGAGCAAGGAATAAAATGCCAGAGAAGAGGAGGAGGAGAAGAAGGGTGAAGCTGGACAGGTGCTGAAAGACAGATATGTGCTTTCTTTTCCCCTTTGCTGCACAGGAGATCGAGGCAAAAGGAAGTGAGAAACAGAGAAAAAAGGACAGGTGAACTATTTCCCCCAGTGGGAGAGGAAATGAGGTAAAGTGGAAAGGGCCAGCTTAGTATTGAGAAATGGACTAAACCATCCCCAGAGGGGGAACTGAAACTCCCAGCTCCATTGGGCCTCTCTCTAAATGTACCTACCAGTGATGGATGATTTTTCTTTTCTTTTTTTGTTTACCCCCTCTGCATTTTCCCTCACTGTTCAGCACAGCTCAGGGCACTCCCTGCTTGTGCTCATTTGTGCGTGTGTGTCTGCACAGCCACCTCGCCATATGCCAGGCAATCCCCGCTTTGCCTCCCTGACATTCCCAGGGAGCGGAAAACACACCCCGGCAACAAGCGATAGCTCCCTGCAGCTCCATGACCCAGCTGTAGTCCAAGGCAGCTCTATCTTCAGTGAGTGCCTCCGCTATTAATTCTGTGTCCCACCGTTTCCTCCCGGTCTCCGAGATTAAACAGCAGCACAGCTACTGGAGTCCTTTGCTCACAGAAGGAGGAAGAGAGGAACACCTTGTGAAGGTTGTGGATTCACAGGAATCTCCTCAGTCTCTTCTTATACATGCCACTCGTTTGGACTTCAGGCCACACGGGGCTGATTCACTGTATAGGTTTTAGTAACTCAAATCAAAATCGCAAAGATCTGGAACAATATAAGGCTAAAGTTTTTCAAACTCTATAAAGATGAACAATTTTAATCAATGTCTTTGTATGGCATTATTCAAATCTAAAAAATCTATAAAATGTGTGAGGGTGTTTTTGTTGTGTTGTCAGAGGTCTTCCACATCTTCAAAGCTGTTAGTTACACAGAAACCCCGTTTAAACAAATTAGTTGAAGTGGGAGAGAATCTTCCAACTCTACGCAGAAAGACTTTAGGAAGAGATTCACACCTTTGTCCTTCCTTCTGCGCTCCAACACCGCAACCCACTGCTCCACCCTGCAGCCTCACTGCCACCAATATAAATAATTGATTATCAACCACTGCAGGAAGCCAGGTCAAAGCTTTCCAAAGACCTGAGATCAGAAATCAAAAAGAATTCTGCTCACCACATCTCTCGATGCGTTATCTAGAAGACGTTAGGTCCTCTATGTTGAATTGTCTGCGTGATCACGCCCCAGCTTGTCTGCCTGGAAGCGTAGTTAAAGGATTTTATGCTCTCCCACAAACTGTGAAAGATTTAGACTCTCTACCATTAGCTTTGCTTTGGGGAGTACGTGCCTTACAAGTCCAACAACACATCGTCACCACATGCCAGACTTGTCATTTTTAATTTAACAAGAGAACACTAGAGAGGAAAAAAAATTCTTACTTTAAAAGCAAGAAAAGCTTTTAACTATTGGCATCTCACCTCTCTAACTTCCGAGTCGTGTCTGTCTTCTACTAAGTTGAGGCACACACTTGTGGTGTTTTTTTGGTTTTTTTTCCAAGCATTTTTCCAATTTAACTGTGTCCCTCATCTTCTCATATCTCTCTCAGCAGGGATCAAAGCACAAGTGCCTCCAGGGCAAACACATGCTGCTTCTACTTCACTCTTTCTGCCTTAAACAAAGAACAACACTCTCTGTCATGCACTTTTTGAACAAAATCCACTACAAGCACGAGCTTTACAGACATAATCGTGACTGCACACAGCCTCATTTTACCTCTGGAAACATCCAGTGACTTGCACTGCGTGGATTAGTCTCCTAAAGCATTCCCTTTGAAACTCCGAGGCAGGGATTTCTTTTTAGGTGATCACCGGCCTAAGCAGCTGTTACACGCAGGATTAACAAGTTCTGCCATTCACAAGAAACACAGTCTTGTTTAAACTAGTTGTGGGGGTACGGCGGGGGGAGGAAAGTAGTCACAGACAAGGGCAAAGGGGAGACGGGGAGAGGTTATGACAGGCAGGAGAGGTGGCAAAGTGGTGGATTAATAAAGAGGAGGTGAGAAGAGGGAGAAAGTGAGGTGTGAGAGAGGCAAAATGGGTAGCAGATGATCAGAGAAGAGGAGGGAGATGTGCACGAAAGGATGAGGGATGATCGGAGTGGAGCGGAGGGGAGGGAACGAGATGTGTGAAGAGAAGTGTGAAGGGCAGGAGCGAGGGAAGAGGCAGAGATTCAGAGGAGAAGAGAGGCAGGCAGCTTTAACGCATCTAATTTAGTGAGAACCAGACCTCCGCCAAGGAGGAAGCTTAGAGTGAAAAGACAATGGGAGCGTTGTCCCCCGTCTTGTTTTCCCTGCAGTTTTGAGTTGCGCCCTATAATATCATCCCCCCTCCTGTCTCTTTGAGCGTGAAAGTGTCCCACCTTTGTAATTGTGCGAGTACAAGGTGTTTACAGCGAGGAAAGGTCAACGGGGCGATAACAGACCTGGCTGTAGGGGTGGAAAGACATTTGCAACCAATCTCGCTTCTCTCTCTCCTGTGTCGCACCTGTCCTGGTTCTGATTCGCTCTTACAGGCTTTATTTTCCACACATATCTATGATCCCAGCTGTTGTAGTGCCTTGTAAAAAGGTCCAAACTCTGGGTAATTTTTTTCACATTTTAACATTTCATTTTTTATAATTTGACAAATTTCATGAGTTTTAGCTTCACTTTAGAGTTCTATGCTACTTTCAGTTAATGTTTTACTTAAAATCCTTGTAAAATTCATAGAAACTTTGTGGGTATAAGCCAGGAAAATATTTAAAATGCTTGAAAGCCCCCTATATGTCTTTCCTTTGCTGCTCTTTGTCATCCTGTTTCCCACCTTAATTTTTTTCCCTTTCAAATTTCAGATTAGCTTCTGTAGAAGGGTGCATTACAGCAGGTTGGCGGCAGCTTTTTCTGGGTTTTTTCCCCCCGTTTCATGCATCAGAGAACATTTCAGTAGAGAAAATCAACATAGCTTGCACCCCGTGCCAGTGCTCCTTCATCTTCCACCACTGTGTCACTCACCAGCAGATTTTTGTGCTGCTGTGCTCCGTGCTCCCCTATGCTTTCAGCCTACTCTGCTGGAAAAACAGAGGACGGGCACAAGCAAACAATCCCGTTCACTCTGAGACTATCTCCAATATGCAGCCATGCAGTGTTGAGCAGTGCAGTCAGACGCCACGCCTCTGCAATTTCTTTGCATTTTTATTTGTCTCAAGCAAAAGAAAGAACACACGCGCGTACACTTGCTCATCTACGCTCACGCTCAGTCATGTTCTGCATCTTTATTCCCTCTTGGTATTTTGTTTGCGGAGCATTGGGTCTGTTTGAAGGAGATTTTAATTGAAACCAAGGGCTAATCTGATGATGGCACGGAGCAACGGAGTCCCTAGACCTGTATCACCTTGAGTTATGTAGCACCCTGTGGTGCCTTGCTGCTTCATTTCATGGCTCGTGGTTTAGTGCCGTGCTGCCTAGTCATTAATGCCATGTTGATTGTTAATCCAACACTTGATATGCACGGTGCTCGCTCAGTTCTGATCTTGTTTTTCTTTTTTGTGTCCCCCCTTTGCTCTTCCTCTTATCTCTCTCTCCACTCTATTTACCCAACACTTCCTTCGTCTCTGTCCTCCTCTGCTCCACCTGTCTCCTTCCAGGATGGGTATTACTCCCACCGGCCGAAGGAGAAAAGCAGAGTTGACAGCAACAATGAGAACTCGGTGCCAAAAGACTTTGAGAACATAGATAATAGTAACTTTGGTGCCCGTTCGCACCGGCAATCTGTAGGCGCCACCAGCAGCAAGCAGCGGGAGCGTGTGCAAGGGAAGCCCCACACCCAGCAGCAGGCCTGGCACGAGAGCTCCCCTAGACTGGGCCGCAGCTCCAATGAGATTTTGCCCATAGGCCACCAGTCGCTAGAACTGGGAAACAATGCCTCGTATCCTGGTGGCCAGGGCGTCGCCGGAGGCCTGCAGGAGCAGCACACTCGTGCCTCACTTGACCAGCCTGGCCAGTCCCAGCACAGACATCAGCATCCACACAGGAAGCAGGCGACTACACCAACACTGGAGGTGACGTACGATCAGCCGCCGCAATGTGAGATCAGCGGCAAGGAAGCCATTTCTGCCCTGTCCAGAGCCAAGAGCAAGGAGTGCCGGCAACAGATTGCTGTAGTCTACTGTAGACACAAAGAGGGCCAGCTAATGCCTGATGCAGTAACTCGTTATTGCCCTATTGAAGGTAAGTGCATTACTCTAGTGAAGGGCTGTCATGGTTTTATGTTTACATGAGAGGCAGAATTTGAATGCTCTCCCAATTTGTTTGGCTTTTATTTGATTACACAAATTTTTTTTCCACAATTTTCAATCAAGAAGAACGGTGTGAATCTGTTCCAGTAAGTTGATCTAGATTGCAGCAGGAGTTCTTGCTGTATGGAAAGGATGGAAGCACCAGGTCAGGGATACTTTGTAAGGAAAATATAATTACAAAGTGTATACACATATTGAACTACCGCAATAGTTCCATCAATGATTTTGTTTGAGGAAAGTGAAACCACTAAACATTGAAGCAATGAGTCTGGACTTCTTTCTCTGGAGACATTAACTAGGAGAATACAACAGATTTTATGGCTTCAATAGCCATAAACAAATTAGCTACATCTTGGAGGGAGACACAACTCAGCAGAAGCACTGAGCCAAGAGTACTTTCTATGGGAAAGAAAAACAGAAAGAGTAGTTGTACTAGTTAATGGGCTCGGTTGCTCTGTCTTAAAAAGAGACAGTAGCTGCGTTTCCATTAACCGTACAATTTCACAAATTGCGATTACAAAAATAAATCCACTTGACGAAAATACAGCAATTTCGAAAGAAAAACTCACATTGCTAGAGAAAAGGCTTTTGCACTAGAATGAGAATTTTTCAGCCACATTGAAACGCTTTTTTTTTTACATCACACAAGCCACATGATTAACAGCCGGATGTTGCTACTGGTGAAAAGGACGAAGAAGACAACAGGAAGCAGTGGACGATGGTGTGGTTTTGCTTTTGTTTTGCAAAGTGCAGCTGGCTGTATCCGAGCTCTCACAGCACTGCGCAGTTCATAAAAAGCTGTGCGTCATTCAAATGTGTCAAATCTGGTTTCTATAGAAAAATACAGATTATGTTAAAGTTGATGGCTATGAATGGCCATTTAACATTTTTAAAATCAAACAGAAATACGTATTTCAGGCAAACAGCTTTTTTTCTAAGCTTCCTCTCAGACATTCTAACTCATTTGTGACTAGAAATTATAATTACCATTTGAAAAGGTATCACTGCGTCTCAGCCAACACTGAGACATCTGAATGGAAATTCAGGATCTGATCTGATTGTCGGAGCTGTCAACAGACGAACTTTCTGATTAAAAAGTTTCCAAAGATTCCCTGCGACTCCTGCCCCCTCCTCTTCTTCTCCCTCTATGTGGAATTGTGAAAAAGAGCTGCCATTTTGCTGTGACACTTCTCTTTCAGTCGCTCCTCACATTTCAGCGTTGCACTACGCGCCGCTGTCCTCAGTGCTGCTGACAGAGCGGCATTTGAAATGGGAAAGTGAGGAAAGTCCTCACTGTACGCCGAGTTCTCCAGTCCACAGAGAGGTTTGCATAGTTGCTTGAAGCTGCAAAGTTACTTGTATAACAGTGTTGGGAGAAAATGTATTTGGTTCCTTACAGAGATCTGATGTATGAAAAAAAGTAATCCCTAGTAGATTGTTCCACCCTTGGCAGCTAAAACTACCAACTGGCAATGAGTCTTTTCAATCGCTGAAGAGAAACTTTAGCCCTCCCTTATTGGATTATTTTAATGCCGTCTCATTGGTGGGTTTTCGAGCTTTGTAAACTATTTAGGATCAGACTACAGCATCTCTACGGGATTTAAGCCCAGACATTGACTTGGCCTCTCCAAAACCCTCAATTATTTATTTATTTAATTTTCTAACTAAAAGAGGGTTCAACTTGACTGTTTTGATTGTCTGTTAGAGACCAAAAACAGCGATTTTATTAGTCGGACTGAAGCAACAAAACAAGCCCAGATCACCACACTGCCGCCATCGTGTTTGTTTATTTTAGTCCCAGATGCAACACGACACGCAACTTCATTGAAGTTCCACTTTTATTTTGTTAATCCACAGAATATTTTTTTTCAAAAGTTTTGAAGATGATCAAGATATTTTTTGGCGAATTTGAGACAGGCCTTTGTAGGCTTTTTTCTTATTCTTAACATGGAAATGAATCATTTTTAACCAAGTGAAGTTGGATTGGTTTTTCCTTTAACAAATGAAATCATTATTTAAAAACAAAATATTGATTATTTAGGTTATCTTTGAAACTGAAATATGTGTGATGATTTGAGAAAATTTTAACAAAAAACGAAACAAGAAGATATCAGAAAGGAACATTTTTTTTTTTTTTTCAGAACCGTACGCACCAAGTTAAATGTTAATTTTTTGGAACATAAGTTAGCCGTCTACAAAATCACTGCAATTAATTTATGGTAATGACAATGATTTAGACAATTCCTCCTAAAACATGTCATTGAGCCTTTAAATAAGTAGAATTAAATTGAATGTTTCAGTACAACTTTTATAGGAAAGCAGGAGCTATAGATAAAAAATAGGAGCGAGCAATACATTAAGTAGAATGAAATTAAGGGCTCCGGGAGTTATCATTCGGAGAAAATCTTGTTAAAAGTTATTCCAAATGATTTTCCTGCCTTTACATGTTACTTTCCTCATTACGTCTGCCTAATCTTTGCCGTGAAGGCTCTTTTTTCCCCCAGAGAAAACAACAAAAGTAACCACTTCACAAAGTTAAGTACAGACAGTAGGTCTATAGTGAAGCTTAAGTAGATGGAGAAAAATTTCCTCGTCTCATAATTGCAATTTCTCATCAAAGCCGAGGTACGTCCCCCGCTCTCACCCCTCCAATGTGTAATTGGTGGAGTAAATTGTGGGATAAAATTGGGATGCTGCTTGTGTTCTCCCCAAATTGGTTTTTTGGTTTGTTTTGTCAAGCTGGCCACAGAACACAGGTTCCCTCATCTTTTTCAGACACACCACGCTCACAAATTTATGGACATCTGCAGGCTGGTTGTGGATTCTGTAAACAAAATCTGTTGCGCCGGCAGCCATCAGCGAGTTGCACGCATCAGCAGGCATGTTGAAGTGAACATTGCATACACACACATGCGAGCGCACGCAGGGCAGCGGACTGTATGCAACGCAGACAGCAGGAGAGGAGGAGAAACCTATTATACCTCCTGCCTGTTCTGCTGAGATACCTCTCCTGCCCTAGCTCCTGTTGTTACAACTTGATGAAGCACAATGACTTTGCAACTTTGGTGCATTCCTTTTCCTCATCAGCGGGAACGTTGCCCGTCTGTGCCTGATCTCTTGTCATCTCACACAGCAAATCGCAGCCCACTCGAACTGACAATTTGATCAAAAGAGACAAAGAAATTGAAAAGGGCTCTCCCCTGGTGGTTGGGCTGTAACAACACAACAACCAAATTAAATCACTTTTCTTTCTCTTCGTCCGCCTGCTGCCTGCCAACGTGTTATTTCTCCTCCTTTCCCAATCAAGTCTTAACCTTGTTAGCCGAAAATGCCCAATTTGGCTTGATCGACTTTCAATCCTCGAGGCTTCGGCTAGATTAGCAATTGTGTTAGTTCTGCATTAGAGTCGTTGAATTTAGGGGGAACATGTTCACCCTCGATGATCTCATATGCTAACTTTTCTAACAACATGACTGCAGTTCACGCTCTGCTCTGGCTGCCGAATCAACAGGCAGCTGCTTTCTGATGGGAGCAGAAAGGCCTCATTTGGAAAAAGCTCCAACTGAACAGCGATAAATATTGGTAGAAAAATGATGACTGTGTCATACACCATGAAGAATTATTTAGATCTATTGGGAAAAATAATTAATTAGTGGCCATTTTTAAAATCCTATTGAGACCATCCTATTGAAATATATCTCAATAAATAGGAGTGACCTGGCAGTCCTTATTGGACAATTGCAGAACTGGACTAAAAGTTATGAAAGCACTTGAAGTTCAGATATTTGTAAAAGATAATTGTACAATTACGGCTGTTACAGTACCCTACAATCTGTGTTAAGAAATATTTGAGTAAATGAAAAAAGAAAAATCCAGAAAAAAAGTAAATAAATTAACCAAAAGACAAAGGCCCACTTACTTTTCCAAACTATTATTTTACTTACAGCTTCTAAGGAAAACATTATGCTAAAGCCAGACCATCCATAATATGAAAAGTAATAAACCAGGAGGCCTATCTTAAGGCCTGGTTTACTGCAGCACAGCCTTTAGGTTTCATAATGTCATGTAATAAAGTTGTAAATTAGTTGGGCTTTTGTTTTTATGTTGTCTAGTACAGATCTTACTGACATATATGGAACTTCACACATTAACCTGCACATACACCCCTACGGAGAAACATGGTGGTGGCAGCATCAATCTTTCATTTAGCCACAGAGAAAATGGATGGAGCCTAATAAAATGCTGGAAGGAAACTTACTAGAGTTTGTAAAAGACTTGGAGTTGGCATTCGTCTTCCAGCAGGGCGACCATAAACATCCAGCCAGAGCCACAAAGACCAAAGTATATTCATATGCTAGAATGGCCAAGTCAAATTTGCGGAAAGATATGAACATGTGTCTTCACACTGTCTGAATGAAGATAAACCAAATATGACACTTTGACAGCATCAAATGCAATACCAATTTTGTTATTCATACCGTTTTGTTTTTTTTATCTGAAAATCTCACTTTGTGTCTTTTTCTTCTCTTTTAAAGCAGAGGCAATCCTTGAGACATTTTCTAATGCAATTTGGTACATGCCCTCTGGGACCTTACTCAGCTCTTCTTCTAACCTCACATATGAGCATTTAAGATGGAGGGTGTGTCAGAGCCAGACGTTACACAGGATGATGGAGGAAGACTGCGGGATGATAGCAGATGAGGGAAAGGCAGTTTCAAAGATTGATAGCAAGCTCTTAGCTCAGGTACACAGTCTGCTCAGAGAATACGCCACGCAAAGCTGCTCTTCTGCAGATGAACAGGTTGACCAAATTGACAATAAAAAAAAAGTTTTGCTCGCACAGAAGTGCTCATTAGTTCAGCCAGACAGTCTTGCTCACACTCTTGGAGTACTTTGAGAAGCGACTGGCCAATTATCTGACTGCAAAGCAAGCCAGTGGATCTTCTTAGCCGGTCACCAATTACTGTTCAATCTGATACGGCCCACAGCAGATTTCCCTCAGAGCACACACACACTCTCACACACACATGTGCAAATGGTGTAGCACAAACTCTGTGCTACACAGACGGGATGACGGAAGGTAAAGCCAGTTAGAACCAAGCGAGCGTATCGTTAACCTTACTCTTGTTGTTGGCCTATAAGCAAAACCACCTTAAATTTCAGCAAGTGGAATCGTTTTCTACAGAATACGGATATGACAGATACATGCACCGAAACCCGATGTAATTACAAGGCCTCAGGGCCAGCAGAGAGGGCTTTTCCTTAATGCCAGGCAAATAAACAGTCCACATGTCAGTATTCCCTTAGGTTCCCTGTGTCTACACTACAGACAGGCTCTTAGGAGCTGTAACCCTAAATTATAGTAATTTGAGGTTTCAGTCCAAGGCATATTTAGTGAATAGAAATCTTTCATACACTCTCTGTGTGCATTTGCTGTGATAGCTAAAGATTTTAAAAACAAACAATGCCCATGATAATTTTTTGAGGGGAAGAGCGGGGGAGGTTAGCAGCTTTAAGGGATTCAATGAAAGTCCGTTCCTTTTGTGCTAATTTAAAATCTCTACAGTTTATTTTACATCATAAGATTTATGTTGGTATAAATTTTTAAGGGTTGTTTAAGCGTGGTAGAAAGCCACACAATGAAGCTAAGCAATGTTCCCAACAATTCTCCACAGACCGCTGGGATTGTTTCATTTGACAGGCCACAACCTGGGTGTGTGTGCCCACATTCATACTGTTATCTTTTGCAAAGTCCAAGGCGTCTTCCGGGAGTTCGGCCTGTTGTGGTATGATGGCACTCTGTCATCCCAAGCTACGCCCGGATCCCCGGAGGAACCTCTCATAGGATTCCTGTCTGTGGGAGGACAGTGGTTACAGCAGATTTTATGTGGCTGGAATTGTTAAAATGGCTCCAAATCAATCAAATGACAATTGAATGAGCGACTCATAACTTTGTACTTCTGTAGCATTACATCTTTCCTGATTCTGTTTTTATGTTCTCATTTGGTTTTGCAATTGGGACAAATTTGGGTGTTAACGTCTCATTGAGCACTCAGTCTGGAGTGGTTATTTTTTTACCCCTTGATAAACGGAGTGCGGACCAATGTTGGATCCTCTTTTTTTTAAGATACACGCAACAATATAAAGCTATATGAATCATAACGGTGTGCAAATTCGTTAGATGGATGGATGGATGGATGGATGGATGGATGGATGGATGGATGGATGGATGGATGGATGGATGGATGGATGGATGGACCGACGATCCATAACTTCTACGCTTATTTTTCTTTTTTTTCCCCCTTTAGCTTCTTTGACATTATGTACCAAAAATGCACCACTGTCTCATTCTTGTCTTTGGCTTTTACCTGTCATATTAAAATACATATTTTGTCTAGAAACAGCCTGAAATCATCTATCCTTGTGGTCTCAAACATTAACTTTCAAATGAGCCTAATAAAAATAGGTAAAATTGCCCAAAACAGATAAAAAGGATTGGACAAAAAAAAGGCTCTTTGGCCTAATTTCTCTAATGTAGCTGACCTTAAAAAATCACTATAACCCATTCTTTGCATTTACTCTCTTCACTCTATTTATTCTAGTTTGATTTAATAGTTTCCCATGAATAAAGCAAAACTCTTTGCTGTCTGTCAACCTGTGAAGGTAAAGCCAATGTGAACATCCAGTGGGATGAAGACTCTGTGGAAAGCGTTCCACTGAAACCAGTGAGAATAGCTTTTGTTCTGGTGATTCATGGACGAGCCTCTCGCCAGTTCCAGCGTCTCTTCAAGGCCATCTACCACACCTCTCACTTCTACTACATTCACGTCGACCAGGTGAGCTGCAGAGAACCTGAAACACAGTCTAAAACAGGAGCCACGCGACTCCAAAACACAATTTGGTTCCTCTCTCTCTTTCAGCGCTCCAACTACCTGCACAGGCAGGTGCAGGCCCTAGCTTCCCAGTATCCCAATGTGAGGGTGACACCCTGGCGCATGGCCACCATCTGGGGGGGAGCCAGTTTGCTGACCATGTATCTGCGCAGCATGGCTGATCTGCTGGCCATGAGGGACTGGAGCTGGGATTTTTTCATCAATCTCAGCGCTGCCGACTATCCTATCAGGTAACAGAGGACCTCACGTTACAGTAAAAGCCTGGAGGGAAATTTCTGAAATAAAAATATGCAGGGCTCCATAAAGATGAGTAATCTTCCCATGCTGTTCTGTTAGGAAACGTGGATCAGAATTTTTAGGTGTTGGTTCTTATTTTCTTAAAAGCGTTTGTCTTAAGCAAAACACATAAGAACAGCATTCAAGATGTTTTGCTGACGTCCTTATACAGTTGATTATTATTTATATTAGGAGCAGATGCTTTAGGGTCCTACTTTCTTACTAGTCCAGTCAGAGCCGCTAGCATAGCTAAACAAGAAGAGACTATAGTCAGTGAGTAGGAAAAATAGAGTAGAACGTTCTAGAGCAGAACCGTTCAGCTTCCATTCAACTATAAAACAAGAAAATACTTTACATCTTTCAAATGAGTATAAAATATGTTAAGTCAATAGAAACAGTGGTATAACAACAAGACAACATCGACTTCCAAATATTGTGTTTATTCATTTGTGAATGCTGTCTTTCATTTCTTTTAGAATTAGGACATAAATTCAAAAGGCTTCTAAAACTATATTTTTGTGTTTTACTTTTATTTTGAGGTGGAAATTAAAACGCAATTCTTGTTGGTTTGCTACACCTTGTGGGGTTATGACAACCACCTTTGCTGATCACTGTTATAGTGTTGGCCTTTATGTATGAGTCATATGACTGAGTTTACCAGATTTACAACTATCTGAAATAGCCAGGTACTGGACTACAAATCTGGAAAAAAACAACAACAAAAAAAAAACAATGTCCCAGAGAACTATTGATCAAGACCACCTTTAAACACAACAAGAACAATATTTTTGTTATAGAATACTATTCTGCAGTAAGACATGTTGGCGTCTTTAATAAAAAGACATGAGGTCAGAGTGAAGATATTGCAGTGTAATGTAGAAAAGGATTTTCCTTAAAAGCATCCTGTCACCACAGTACTATCCCACTCTGAGTCAATACACAAGTAATCCAATACTCTCCAGTCTATGCTTCTGTCGTTAACTGTGAGCTTTAAATACAGTCAAACCAAACAGATCGATGATGTGGCACCTCTGCTTTCTTAAACACTGTTCATTCATACCCTTTTTTTTCCAAGCGTCTTCCTTCTAGTTCTCACAACATTGAACAGTTAACATGTTTAACTTACTGCGATTTAATTGCCTAAGGTCAATACCCATTGACTTTCCAAGTCTGTTGTGAACCTCGCCGTCCGAGAATCATCCCTCCAACTCAAAAACATCCCACTTAGGAAGCTGTAAAGTGTAATTAACTGCTGCAAAGTCTACACAGACGAGACATGAAGTCATGGAAATAGCCTTTTGGAGGAGAAATTTTCATCACTGGTGTGAGTTTACAGTCCTTCTGGGACTTGAGGGTCTGCTGGGTTTTTGATGTAGCTCCACAGCAGCCAATTAAAATCCCCCTATTAAGGAGAGAGTTATCTCCTCAGCACAGCCAGATGTCCACCAGTTGAATTTAGACAAGCTGTAATGGCCACCGGGTGAAAAGCCGCGATGTCTCTGCAGCTGGAGCGAAGATGCTGGAGCACATGTGGATTCGGATGATGGGCTGGTTCAGTCTCATCTGTTTTGGCCTAATCAATGGCATGCTTTGCTTTTGCCATTGCATCAATACTGTTTGCACAAATTGTATTCTGCCATCTTAGTCCTGGTCTCAGCTTGTTTGTGCAAAGTTGTGCAGATTTATTCTCTCTAAACGCTTGTTAAGCCGTCTGATTAAACATATTTGTGAGTGTACTGTTTTTTTATATATTATTATTATTTTCTATCATTTACATGTGGAGGGTGTTGGTGTTAGGAAAACGGCTGACAGTGGAGGTTTTTAAGCCCCGTCTGCTGGGAAACGAAACGATTGATGGAGCGAAAGAAGGAGCAAAGAGGCAGAAATGACAGGAAAAGGAGAACGAATAGGCGGTTAGAGGAGGGGAATGAGAGGAAACTGCACGATTTGGATCCATGCAATATGAAAATATGGAAATTGCACTCTTGTATCTTTGCTTAGGAAGTGCATGTGCAGCCAAGGCATGTCTTTAACCAAGTCTGCAAAGTGCGTGTTTTTATTGAGTTGAACTTGCAGATCTTTTTTTTATTATTATTATTTTTCGTATAAGTGCCAGGTCTGGGTTCAAGCCTAAGTGAGAGTGAGCCCATTGCTGCTCAAGTGACCTCAAGCAACAAGCTGACACCCATTCAGCCTTTTTTCCAGTTGACAACCCCGTCTCCTATCTTCAGGAGGGAATCTGAGAATAAAAATTATATTTTCTCTGTGTAATAAGTAGCTTTACATTATTATTTTGTACTCACTCTCTCAAAAACATCAGCGTATAGAGAGCTTCTTCGAGGACCATCAAAGCTACTATATTATAGTTCTGAAGTAGACTAATATTTAGCTGAATAATTAAAGCCACCAAACAAAAGAACATTGATGGATTTATAAAATGCAATTACACTGAGTTTTGATCGTTTATTTTCTCCTTGAAGACACGTTTTGTGTGTTGCTCATGATTTTGCAGCCTAAAAAGAAACAATTATGTACTTTTTTAGCATGTTTGTTTGTGCTGTGATAGTCATAGGTCAGTATGATAACCATGAGTAAGAATACCACAATTTCACAGTAACGTCACAAAAAAGTTCAACATTACCAAAGTGCTTCTATTTAAAACATGAAAAGCAGTGATTATATGTTTTGCTGAAAAAAGAACTTGACATTTCAAGTTCTACAGCTGTAACTGTGCTACCTATGAGCAAAAATGGGTAAAAAGAAGAAATGCTAAAAGCTTATTGTTGAGATTATTAAAAGATTTTGCAGCTCTTCATAAAGTAACACGAATTCTACTACTTTATATTACCTGATTGTTGAATCTTGCCGTCTGCTGTGGTTTCTTATAAGTAGAGAGCCTGCACTACTCTACTCATAAAAAATGCTGCTCCTGGTTTTCTAACCGATACAAATGATGGTCGGTGCTCTTCTGGGCCTCTGTGTTTGAAAAATTTCCAAAGAGATAAATTTGTCTTTTTTGCAAGAGATTGAAAAGTGTAGAGGCCTTCTATAGGCCAGCAACCAATAGCAACACGTGGGGGAGGGGCAATTTTGTATTACTCTACATTTCAAACAGAGTAAACTATATTTGGGTAAATGTAAGACTTTGCAGAATGCAGCATGCATGAATTGTGAGACATTTAGGCATCCATACACATAGTGATTTGTTAAATTAACCAGCAAAGAAATATAGAATTTTGCACCTGGAAAATTTGTAGCAAACATGTAAAGAAAACTCCACCTCCTGAGCCGTCATCCACCCAATAAATTCACCTCATAAACTTAAGCTGTCCAGCTTGAGCTGCTGCTTCCTACAAATACAATCATTTTTGTCCCTAAACGTTGTCGCCCGGTGTGAATGCCGTGCGTTGTTGCAGTCTGGAATGCGGGGGGCTCCCCTCGGCCCTGGACTGCCTGACTGTTATTGTTGTTATCAGTGGGACTGGAGACAAGCATTATTTCCCCGCTAATTCCCTGATAATGTCTGCTCTGCCGCATGGATGGCTCTCAAAGGCAATCCCAGAGCCGCTCGTTGAGAGGCTGCTGCGTGTCCACCGGGGAGATATAGCATGCATGTTTGCACTGGTGTCTGTGTGAGTCCAGTCGGGGTGGAGGATGAGTTACACGCCCTCTTTTCCAGCGAGTTCAGGCCTCTTTCCCAGCTTTTATCTCTGTCGGCTCCTTTAAAAAAAAAAAAAAAAAACTTTTATAGACTTTACCGCTGCTTTTTTTGAAGTCACAGCTTTGTGGGGTAATGATTGACTCATCGGCATCACATGGTATTCATGTGGGGTAATAAAATTGCGGAGCTTCAGTCTTGTGGATGCCATTTCTGATTTGGAAAATAAATGTGACTCACTCTATCAAAGTGAGGTGATTGTACATCCTGTTGGAAAAACAGCGATGAGTGGAGGAACCTGTGCCTCATCGTTACAATTCTCCTCACAGCAGATACAATCACGTTTTGTCACCTCTGTTTTGTTCGGATTTGATTTACTGGATCTGCAAGAAGTAGTAAAATTATGAAAAGCCATAAAACAAAAAGGATACCTAGCATTAGTAGACAGAGTCACCTGTCTGACTTATACTAAGTGGTTTGTTAGAGAAGATGTTATTGAGAAAGTTCCCACGTTCTGAATGTAGAAAGCATAAGATACAATCATAGACTTTCCAAAATATGACCCTGCACTCTACAGTACAGTTCTGTGACAAGAAGTAAAGTCATAATTCTTATTTTGTGTTGCCACAATCAATGTAGGGGATACTAAGCATGCAGCAGAAGCTACTCTTTGGCCTACATACAAAACATCTGGCAGGTAACTAAGGAAGTTGTGACACCGGAAAGCCCAGGAGACTCAACTCAATTGTGCAGGAAGCCTCAGACAATTTCACAATTTGATTTTTATTTTTTTCACTTTGAAAATGCACGTTTAAAGTAGACCACGTTCCCCGAACTGCATCATGTAGTTAACAACCGCTGTTCATTTGGGGCACTATGACAAGAAGCTGCCCAGCCTGGTGACCAGAGGAAGCAGCGAGTTACTGAGCATGTTGCTCAGAGTGAGAGAAAGGCAACAGCACAGAAAAGGTACCTGAGAGGGTGAGACTGTGCTGCATCGCAGGGGTTGCACAGATGTCAAACGGAAGTCTTAAAGGTTTCAGATCACATATATATCCCTGTAAATAATATGACTTTCTCATTTGGTTCTTTGGATAGTCCTGTTGCTGTTATACCAACAGTCCACCACAATGAAACATGGTAGTGGAAGCATCATGCTCGGGGAATGTTTTCTTTTGCTGGAACAGGGAAGAACGACAAACTTGCAAGTGGCTGATAAAAATATCCAGGTGTCAAAAGGACCTAGTCAAAGTCCAGACCTAAAAGTTGAGAAGCTGTAGCAAGTCTTAAAAAAATTATCGTAAGAGAAAAATATCTCTGGTATAGACAAACCTCCAAAGATTTACAGTAAAAGATTATTAAAACTACCTAAAATTATTCACTAAAGCTGAGTGAATCTTTTTAGGCATTCACTCAGCTCTCCATATTTTTATTCGTAAAAGGTTTTGAAAATTCGAGTATCCATTCCTTTCTACTTCCTGCTTTTGCCCATCTTTGTTTTGGGCTGTGGCAAAACAAAAGGAAAAAGAAAAACTACAGTCCTGGTAAATACATTGCAGTTTGTGGATTCAATGAATCATCATTTGAAAAGTTAAGTACTATAAAGACCTGTACAAGGCTTTCTGTGGTACGAGTGTGTCTCTGTGTGTGAACAGCACTGCGAGACAGGGCGGCCACAGGGCTGACAGTTAGCAAACTGCACCCAGTGGACAGGGTGACCACTCAGGTGGCAAATCTGGAGCTTGACATGAATTCCCCTGCTTCTGTCTGCGTGTGTGTGTGTGTGTGTGTGTGTGTGTCTGCCCTCCTGCCTGAAGGCATTGTGTGTCTGTGCGCAAGGACTGTACACTACACTGCCAGTTCGCATACCAGCAGATAGACAGCGTGTGCAGGAGTTGTTGGGGGGGCAGCGACGGAGACGGAGGTCTGTGCAGCACATCATCCGTTAGGATTTATGGCTCAAGACCTCCTAAGATAAACCCCCCAGGCTGTGAAATTGCTCCTTCAGGGGAAAATGACATTAATATGCACTTGTCTCTCCCCCCGCTGATCCTTGAGCTCCACTGCTCTTTTTCAGAAAGACAATCCCAGCCGTCGTGAAAGGCTCCGGCGCAGTTGAGATGTTGGAGCCATTGACTGGGGCAGAGCCTGCAGAGCAAAGCTTTTAGCCTGTCTGGCCCATGTGTTGGTGGAAGCAGACCCCTTTACAGCTTCAGAGCAGCGTGGAGTCATTGATCAAAATAGCGGATAGCGACACAGTCTTTTGTGTAACCCTAAATAGCTTTTAACAGCTTGAAGGAAGTGGAGGAGTAGCACAGGCAACATCTTTAATTGATTGGTATGTGTGACTTGAAGTCCTTCAGTGATCCTCTTTAAAACCTCAAATATTCCTGTGTAAAATGTCAAATCTCCTCCCACCCCCTTTCTGCTTAGGAATGTGTTTGCACTGTTCATGCCAGTCGAGTGCTCTGCTTGATGTATGTGCAGTTTGGAATTTAAAAAGCTGTTGTTGTCGACATAAGGGGGAATATTTCTGTGCTCACTTAAGACAGGAGATTTATAAGTTTGGTTTTGTGGCATTTCAAACACTCACAGAAGCCAGCTGTAACTCCAAATGAGTTTATATTGCCGTAATGTGGAGGGTTGTAAACTTTAATGTGAAAAGGAAGCTGGGAATGGATTTAAAGTTAGAAAGGAAACATCTATTGTTTCATTGTTTAACTGTGACGACAGTCGAATATTAGGAGCGCGTGTCTGGTCAATTCTCCTGTAGCAGCAACACCTTGCAGAGCTAGAGCAAGCCAGATTTGAATTTTAAAAGGATTTCCGTCCTTAGTCATTATTTTTAATGAATTTATCCCTCAGAAGACACATCCGATCTGCCTGACAGCGGCTTAAGATGAATTTATGAGCGATGGCAATACATACATCATCTCTTTCTCAATGTTTTAAAGCAGCAATAAGAGCTTAAACACAAGGACCCATGAAGGACCCCATCACTCACATTTCCAAGACGCTGTGAAACAGAAGTAGCAGGGCCTGAGGTTTTTTTTATTTTCCTCTGTGAAAAAAAAAGGAGTTTTGGAAAACAGGGTTATCACTCCCTTCCCTCACCTGGATAACTTAATTAGTCAACCTTCTCCCTGATAAATGCTTACTGTATTTCAGTTTTTTTGCCCAGATTCAAACAATTATACAGCAGAAAACTGCATGCAGAAAGTATTTTTTGTGGATTTTCATTAACTGAGTCAAAATTATACATACAGGCTCATGGTATGTGTATGGAGGTATCTTGTCGTAAGTTGTCTCATTTTGTTTATCAGTAACAATCCAGTTTACAGTTTGTGTCATATCTCATGTTTTAGATGCATCTCAGCTCCAGCACATCTGATTCATTTGGTCACGTTGCGTCCTTAGCGTTCTGTCAATCAGACATTTATTAAAGTCAGGGACTTTAATAAAAGTCCTTTAATAAAAGGACCGCAGGGAAACACCTAAAACATGCAGACTGTGATCCCTGAGTTCCAGGTAGAGAAACACACATTTACATGATTCTGCCCACTTCGTGCCAGTTTACCAATCTTTAGATTGTAATAAACTTTTTCCTCTATAAATCACTGTTAATATGATTCTGCCTACCTCAGGCACACACTTTCGTCCTACCAATCCACAAACCATAACACTTGTTTAGAGCTTTGAGGGAGTGAATATATTATTAAAGGCCAAAGATTAATGGCTCTGTACCACTGATAAATGTTTGTAAACTTCCCATTTATTTTTAGCCTACAGCATCATTTCCTCTCTTTGGTGCAGTAGATGTTCCAGCACTTAGAGTCGACTTAAAACCTGAATTAGTTCAAAACTCGGACAAACATGCCTGAGTCAAAGTCACGACAGGCGCATGTCTCACAAAGCATCTTGATTTCTCAGTCTCAACTCTCCATTTGCTACACTTTGTTCTGTCTGTGTTGTTCTCAGGCATTTGCTAATTATAAACGCAGCATAATTTATATATTTTTTTAAGGCTTCTTTTACAACCAGGCTGTAACAGATGAACCCATTTGCGTAACTGTCCTCCAAAAAGTCATTAAACCTATAATTTGTGCTGAAGAATCAATTTCCCTCCACTATACAGCACTCACCATATGTTCCCAGTCAAGAGTAAGTCATTCTCTTTTTATTTCAGGAACAATAACCAGCTGGTGGCGTTTCTGTCCAAGTACAGAGACCTGAATTTCATTAAGTCTCACGGCCGGGACAATGCAAGGTAAGATGTACATTTTGAATCTTCCTTTTTAACCTCTCTTCTAGCAGCCCTCTCCTTCCTTCTGTCTCTTTCCCCACTCGCACCCACACTTGCAGCTCATGTGCCAACACAACGTGGACAGTGAATCATAACACAATTGGCTCCCATCTGTGGGCTCCATTAATTAACCTTCTTGGTGAGGCGAGGTTGCTGCCAGGGCGCCGCTCGGCGCTGACTCCACCCCGCTCTCTGCCCGGTCGCGCCCTCGTGGCCGGCCACTCATCGCTCAGCACCGGTGGCAGAAAGACCCAAAGCAGAGGGAACAAATGCCACGCAAGCACGCATGAGTCAGTGTGACTCAGTGGTACCTTTTTGTGATTGCGGCCGCTGTGCTGATCACGTGATTCTCTCTGACAGAAGAGCTTCTTGTTTATTAAAATACGCGCACGACTAATTAAATCAAACATCTCAACAATTGCATTAATCACTTCTAACCTCGATACTACAAAGATTAATGTCTGAGCGTGTGGCACCAGTTCAACACATCACCACTCAGATAGCAGAGGGAGCAGTCTGACCTGCCTGACCTAAATTTGACTCCCCGCATCCAACACTTGATCTGTTCGCAGGAGTAACACCACCTGCTGTGTCTGTAGGCTGTCACTGTTACTGCAGTGGGTGTAGTGAAATATTTAGTGAGAAGTTGTAGCTGCCCAGCTCTCTGTGCAGTATTTCTGTGTGAATTTTTTGTGCCGTTTGCTCACATTTCTTGTATCTTTACAGAGAGGCGTGTCTCCAAAATAGATGGGGAATAAGGTTTCATATCGGGTTTGGAACGAGGTTGGAAATGTTGTCTCAAAGGTCTATCCTGTAGGAAAGATAATTGTTAGGGAATAGAGAATGAAATCCACATAGCTGTTCTTGGTGCTCAATTCTGACCTTATTCTTAGTTTTTTTTTATTTATACTACAAATTAAACTCGACCAAAATGAGATTTCTGTGTGAACGGTTTACGTCCCCAAAGTGACCCACATGTGCAGAAGAAGAACACTGATATCATTCAACGAGCGTTGTTTACAGATGTCATAATGGATGGAGGAGTTTAACGATCAAATTTGAAGTTTATAGCCAACAATGTCATAAAATCATAACAACATGAAGAAAGCTAATAAGAAAGCATAACTAATATCGATGGCCTTTTGTGGAACATTGACTGCAACTTCTGTAGAGAAATCTGTTTGGATGTGTAGTCAGACCCATCAGTGGTCTGATTGTGATGTGATGCGCTTCAGTGATGCACTTCTTTCATTAGTTCACAATCATAATTTTCAGACATTGTTTACATCCCGACTTACCACATGTGGCTTCGTCTGGCGCCGAATTATGACACATCTCACATCGATGACATAAAAGTCAGATAAAATGCGGCATGACAGTTAAGACAACAGACGCTTTGAAAACAATTGGATACGTATCCGAATCAGTAGCACACATGGAAGTGGCACAGATCGAATTTTTGGGGGGGAGAAAAGATTGGTCTGTTCAGACGGCATTGAAAAACCTGGATATAGCTCGCATTTTGAGGAAAACCTCAGATTTGCGTCGCATTTTCCTTCTGTGTGAACGGAGCCTACAGAGGCGCTGTTTATGATTGGTAGCCATCACATAGACCCAACCCACATTTTTCTTACAAATGTGGCACCATTTTATGAGAATAATTCCCAAGGAAAAAAAAAAAATCTTAGACAAATTTATGGACTTTTTCTACTATCTTTATCTCATGAAAGAAGATTTCTGTAGAGACGAACAGAACAGACTGTCCTGTTCGTCTCTATTAGGTTCATCCGTAAGCAGGGTCTGGATCGTCTCTTCTATGAGTGTGACACTCACATGTGGAGGCTGGGTGACCGAAAAATCCCAGAAGGCATCTCTGTGGACGGCGGCTCTGACTGGTTCCTCCTCAACCACATGTTTGTGGAATATGTGATCAACTCCAAGGACGACCTGGTCACCAACATGAAGCGATTCTATGCGTACACGCTGCTGCCTGCTGAGGTAACACAGGCCAGCACACCAACACAGACAAGGTCACATCTTTTTTTGTTACTCTCTGACTTGTAAGTCCTGCTTTGTATTTGCGCTGCATCATTTAACAAACAACAGTCACTGTTCTCCTTTTGTTAATGTGAGATGACTCAAAGGCGGACACTGAGTCTGAGAGAGAGGGGAAGGCTTAAGATCCTAACCTAGCAGCCATTAACTCAGGTTGGGGGGAAACAACATAAACCTCTGCAGGGAAATTGAATGTTTATCAAGAGCTGTAGTAAATCTATTTTTTTTCCTGCTCCCAATCTTATTTCCTTTTGTCAAGTGGATTGTGTGAAAAAAACAACAGGCACACAGTTTTCTAATTTTCCATGTCTTTTATTTTTCCCTCCTTATCTGGCCGCCTATTTTTGCTCCTCATTTCCCAGTCGTTCTTCCACACTGTGCTGGAGAACAGCGCCCACTGTGAGAGCATGGTGGACAACAACCTGCGCATCACCAACTGGAACCGTAAACTGGGCTGCAAGTGTCAGTACAAGCACATCGTGGACTGGTGTGGATGCTCGCCCAATGACTTCAAGCCTTCAGACTTTCACCGCTTCCAGGTAAACGCAACACGCCAGCTGTTCTGATTGATCAACAGCAACGCTTGAAGTTAAAATTCATAATAAGTGATGTCTTGGTGACAGATGCATTTATTTCCTTCTTCCTGATAATATCAGTTTTATTATTAGTTTAAAAACATTCAAAAATAGTGTAAAGAAACAGTGTGCACCAACTTCTGTTTTTTTTTTTTTTTTTGCAGATAAATAAAACAAATTTTGACATCAGACAAACTTGGGTGAACTTAACCTGAAAGAACAACATTTAAAGCAGGTCACACTGGCCTTAGTTGTGGTCGGTGTTTATAACTGAACAACGGGGAACAGATGAGGCAACAATGACCTCCATAGGAGAGTTTCAAGGCGAAAAAACACACCTGATCAAAAATAACTCAAAATCGCACGTGTTAGAAAACTTCTTGATGATCTCCAACAGATTTGGGAAAATATTATTTGGTATGACGAGACATCAGTGAAACTTTCTGAACGTTCTGTGTCCAATTATATCTGATGGAAAACTGAAAATGGACTTTATGGCTCAATAGTAAATCTCTGATTTGTTTTTTATGTCATATGCAATTTCCGATTTTAATCATTTTTTTTCTTCACTGTTTTCTGTTAAAAAATATACAATAAGAAAATCTATTTCAAAAACTGGCTTTTATTTCAATCATTCCTTCTTTAAGCTATAAAACATGGTTGTCACACAAGCTGCTAGTTGTTGGGTTGGCTAACATCAGTCTGAACTATGGAAACCCAAGAAGTGCATTGGTAAAATGAAAAAAAATAAAAAACATCCAGATTTTCCGAAAATTACGTCTTTAAAAGACATAAAATTTGATAACTCAATCAAATCGATTGATTGGAAACTTCCCTACATAAAACTAATTCTGCAAGAATGGAGACAAAATTCTTCCACAATGATGCAAAAATAAAAAACCTCTTCATCATTTACTCATCAGGATGAAGAGGCAGTTGCTTTTTGACATTAGGTTGGTTGGTTGGTTAGTTTGGATAACTTTTTTAAGTTAATTTTGAAAATTGCTTTATATTTATTCAGGCTTTGTTTCTCTAATCAAACTAAGTCTTAATGATCTGAAACACTCAAGTGTAGCAAACAAGCAATAACATAAGTAATCTAATTGGAGCAAACTTCACAACAATGTAACTAAAAGCTATTTTTTCATCTTAATGCTGATGTTGAACGAAAGGATTCCACTATTTCTTTTGCTCTTCTCCTGAACTACAAATGTTTAGAAAGGTTATTTTGGTAAAACAAAGGTCGCACAAATAATTACCAACATATAAATCAGACATACTCCTGAGGGACGGTTTTAAAAACTAAAGTCAACATAAATAAATGTCTCCTTTCAATGCATGAGTGCAGCATTTAGTAGAAAATCAACAGCAGTCAGTCGTAATAAAACGAACCAGTCCTCTCACGCTCGGCGTCCCACAGCATTCACTGTCAATATGTGCAAAATCACATCTCCATTAGGATGACCCTGACAGAGGAGAGAAAAGCAGCAGCGGCTGTAATTAGGTCCTGTTTGCCTTTGGTATTGAAGGAGAGAGCAGGGATTTGGCCAGCTTATCACAAATAAAGTAACTTTGTTTCACTATTTGACTTTCAGGCGGCTCTTAAAACAGAAAAGAACAAAGTAACCATAAACAGTCTGCCTCAGCTTAGCTTCATTTTTACTCATATCCTTCATGTGGTGAGTCACTTCATGTGCAATGCTCTCCAAATACCAGCCATCACACTGACCTCCACTCTCCCTATGCCAAACCCGGTTGTCTCGCTTCTGTCTCTGGCAGATCGGTGCCAAAGCATTGCCCTGAGCTCCTTGGCGCTGCTGCAGGGTCCGATTGGCATTCAGCATGGTGTCAGTGAGGTCTGACCCTGGAAACAAAGCAGCCCTGTGAGAGGACTAACTGATCCTCTTCTAAATTATTTTAGTAATGATGTTAGTTTATACATGAACTGCATTCAAAACCTTGCAAGCTGAACCAAAGTCCTGGCCAACACAGTGGAGAAAGATGGAATACAAGAAAATGCATGAAATTAAGCAATGCTAACAAGATATAGATTTATATCTTATATCAATTAAGTAACAATTTAGACAGGAAAAAGTCTAAAATACAGTAAATTTAAAGTTAATTCTCTAGGGGAACTTGAGACCTTTTTGTTATTATTTATGGTTTTTACCCTGTTATCTCTGGGAAAAATTACACAGACAGTGATATATTTCAATGGTTTATTTCTGTTAACTTTAATGCTTATAACGTACAGCTAATGGAAATCCAAATTCAGTTTTTCAGAAAATGTAAATATTGCATAAAACTTTCAGAATTTTTTTTTCCACAGAAATGTTATGTTGTCCTCATGGATGCATAGATAACCAAAGTCACACTGCAGAGTTTCTTTTTCTACTTTTGATTCTATCAGTGACATAACGCATCCCTCAAATTCTGTAAAACTTATGCGCCTGAACAAAAATAACTAGACATAATGTTTTAAACAATAAAATTGCATAATCTACAATAAAATCTGTCTACCTGTCTGTGTGTCTGCCTATAATTTGCAAATAAAATACATTATGTAAATTAATTTAGTGTTTTATCCATAACTTTTAAAAAATGATAATCTAAATTAATTATTTCCAGGATGCAACACTCCTATTGCTTTTCAAGATTTATGGAAAAGTTGATTTCACTTCCCATCAAGAATACCTGCTTTAATGACCATAGTGACTGATTGGCCAGCAAACTGTCCTGATTTAAACCTCGGAGAGAAATTATGAACTATTGTTTAGAGGAAGACTACAGACACCGGATCCGAAAACACAGACGAACTAAAAGCTGCTTTTAAAGCTCCCTGGGCTTTCTGAACACCTCAGCAGAACAACAGACTGATTGCCTCCACAGCATGCTGCGTTCTGTAGTAATTTATGCAAAATGAGTCTCAACCAAGTGTTGAGTGCACATAATGTACACGGACATCCTTTGAAGCAGTATGTTCATGTGTCAAAAACGATTCTAATGTAAATATCACATTTAAGGGAAACAGACAATTTCTACCTCATGCTTTTCTTCTACTCGACTTGCCACTTATATACTCGAGAAACAGTCATGTTCTTTAGCAATGACCTTTTATTGACTCGCCCTGGATGTGAAGGGTGTCAAGGAGTGATGGACAACTGTCAAGTCAATTTTCTCAAGATTGTGTAAGCCAAAAAAAAAAAGCCAGAATATAACATTTTTGTATTGTGTTATTTTTTTATTATATAGTTGTTGTTGTTTGTTTTTTATTAGCAGTAACCCACAATCATAAAGATTAGCAGAAACAAAAACCTGCATTGTGTCAGACTCTGTGTATTTAACTTGTATAATACATGAATTTGAACTGAATCATAAAAACAAAGAACTTTTTTATGGTATTCTAATTTACTAAGATGTACTTTAGCATGTTTCAGAATAAATGAATCTGTTCTTTCAAACCACTCCGCAGAATGTGAGCCGGGGCCCCCTCACTCTGGAAGCATATCTATGTTTAATTTAACACCTCCGGCTTTCCGTACATCATCCCACACTTACTGCTACATGAGAAAAAAAACTAAATTCCAAGAAAATGAACAACCACCTCATTAGATCTCCTCTTTTATCGGTTGAGGGTTTTTTTTTTCTTTGCAGGTAACACCAACGTGTTTGGTACTGCAAGATAAATAGTTTGATGTCTGGGACTATCGTTAGATGTCTTTGTGTACAAGCCAAGCTGTGGAGGAGGCAAATGTCATGACGCGTCATCAACCACAGAATAAACGGCGTGGCATGGACAAAAATGTGGAAAAAGATGTGGATGAATCAGAGGCAAAGACCAGACTGAGACAGATAAAATGGGGGGCATGTTAGTTGGAAGTTTCTGTTGAATCCTACTTTCCAACTCTGCCCAAATTTCAATGCAGATAGCTGGGAAATAAGAGATGTTTCTTCTTCTTCCCTGCCTATTTTAAATTACAATTATTCCTGTAAGTTTTTCTTTTATTAACTACGACATCAGGCAGTGAGGTTGTGAGTGACTTGCAGTTTTTGTGTTGAACTTCAAGTCAGTGGCCAATGGATTGTGATATTACGACTGTATAAAAAAAGGTTTTTATTGAGATGTTTGGAGGATTTAGTAGAACAAGTCCGACCAACTTTGAAAACTCAAAAAGAAAAGAAACTCAAAAGATCTGCAACTATAGTCTCTGTGTGAATGATATAGCAGGACGTATCTCCAGCATTTTTAGGGAATCTTTTCCAACGTATTTTGTTTTGTTTGTAGGCCTGGCTGCATATTCTTCTGCCTTGAAACACGTCCACCCTGTCGTAAAACAAGAAGGTTTTTCTTCTGTTTACGACTTATGAAGTTAGTTTGAATGTTTACTTACACAATCTCATAGATTTTGAAATTTTAATTATTCGGTTAAACTCTTTTATCAGGGTGAACAGGTTGTAAAACAATTTCAGTGATTTTTAAAATAGCAACTGTTTGGTGAGGGTTTAAATGTTTGTGGATATTGTCTCCAGGCGCCGATATATTCATACACTGTCCCTAATATCTGAGTAAATATGCCTTTGATAAGTGGCAGCTTGACTGCAATGCATTAGTGCCACAGGCAGTCAGTGAAACCGACCCTCAGTATGATACTACCACTACCATGTGTGGCATTTGCTATAGAGCTCTTAGGTTTTGAAATATCCTCTATATTTCAGTTTAGGTTAGACTGATGGGACAAAAATCCAAAACGCAGATTAAAACTGGCTTTAGAAATGCAAAACAGTCTTATACTAAACTACTGTAAATAAATATTGAAAGAACTGGATTCAATCATTGATCAAAGCAAAACAGACCTGTTTGAATAAACTGAATGTGTATGTGGGATAATGGATAGTATAAATTCTTGATTTAAAGTTTAAATATATTTTTAACTTTTCATTTTTTTAGTGTCTATATAGATTGTGTAAACATTAAACACCCTAAGCTTTTTCAGTTTTTCTTGTAGCCATTTTGGTAATACTGACACATTACCATTGGGAGCCTTTAACACAAATGTATTTGCAAATTGAAAAGTGAGACCAAATAGAGGGCAGTTTTGATTTAATACAGATTCTAATTCATTCACAAATCTCTAAGAAGACAATTTCCCCGTTTTCGGTCTGCTGCCTTCAGCCGCCCCCCTACTCAACCTCTTATCAGCATTTTTTTTTCTCTTCTCTGCCCACCTATCACTTCCACACATATCTCACACATCACATTTCGTTCCCCTCACATCCTGGCACACCACCGTTTAATAATCTTCTCCTCTTTTTTTTTCTTCTCTTTATCTCCCCTGTCCCTGCTTCGCTCCTCTGCTCGCCTCCCGCCTCGCTCTGCGTTTCTGCAGCAAACGGTGCGGCCCACCTTCTTTGCCAGGAAGTTTGAGGCCAGCGTGAACCAGGAGATAGTGAACCAGCTGGATGCCTACCTGTTTGGACCGTTTCCTCAGGGGATGCTGGGACTGAACTCGTACTGGGAGAATGTTTACGACGAGCCAGATGGTGTCGCCAGCCTGTCGGACACGCTGCTCACGTATTACCACTCCTTCACACGGATGGGCCTGGTGAGGGCTGCGGCCTCGCTTCAGGGGAACCCAAATGATCACAGCTGCAGGTTGGTTTTCATAAAAATGTGTGCGCTTGAGAGGGTAAACACAGCCCGTACTTTTACCGATACATACGCATGTAGCTCTTCAGCATTTATTTCACTACAACCACTCTTGTAATTGCTGCTATTATCACACACCTGCAGCTTGTGTTTGTCCAGTTCGTTGTCTTCTCAGAAACCAGATGCACCTTTATTAGCTTTGGAAACCACATTGCGCAGCACATAAATGGCCTTCCGTGTTTCTCCTAGTGCATCGCCTCATAAGATCACATATCATGGAAATAGGATAACAATGGATAGCTTCAATAAGCAACTGGGAGGCCTGGCTAAAGCCTTTCATTTTGTAAAACAATATGACACCATCAATTTATCTCTGTGATAATGAGGCTATGTAGGTCATACCGCAGAAAGCCAGCCTGGTCTATTATTAGTAGGAATGAATGGATTTCACAGTGAACTGTATGTGGTTGAAATAAAAAGAACAAAAGGCTGTATGTCAATTTGATGTACTTGCCGTTTGGTGTAATTTTTTCTATTAGTTTGGTTTTCCTTCTTCAAAAAAACTTTTCCAAATAGAAGCTAATTGTGATGCTCTAATCTCGCTTTGGTAAAGTTTTTACCTCCTGATACCAATTTTAGGTAAGTTTGGGGGTTTTTTTCTTATTGAGAGTAACAGTTCCAGTAAATCTTTACATTGTGTGTGAAGGAGGAGTCACTGTGAAGCAGGGTTTTACCATAACAGAGTATACATGTAGTTCTTATGTTAGAATCTTATGTTAGCAGTTAGCCAGGTTAGCTTTCTGTGTGTATTCTCTAGATCCTTACCTGAATCTGAATATTTCCACAAAGCTGCCAACATTTACAAATGCAAAAAATTTCATGAATGACAGAGATTTAAAACTCAAACGGATAAAACAGAGCAACTTTGCTGTTATTCACTGAGACTTCCTTTTATCTCTGGGAAGTTTGGCTCTCTCTAATAGCCTAAACAAGCAGCAGACCTGTATGGACTTGTCATAGAAAAGCTTTTTTTTCTTTAATTTATGAAACAGCTCTTACATCTCTGTGTGTAATTCATCCTTACTTCACCTTATTCATCCATCCATCCATTTTCTTCCGCTTATCTGGGGTTGGGTCGCGGGGTTAGCAGCTTTAGAAGGGAGGCCCAGACCTCCCTCTCCCCAGCCACCTGTTCCAGCTCCTCCGGGGGAATCCCAAGGCGTTCCCAGGCCAGCCGAGAGACACAGTCCCTCCAGCGTATCCTGGGTCTTCCCCTGGGCCTCCTCCCGGTGAGACGTGCCTGGAACACCTCACCAGGGAGGCGTCCAGGAGGCATTCTGACCAGATGCCTGAGCCACCTCAACTGGCTCCTCTCGATGTGGAGGAGCAGTGGCTCTACTCTGAGTCCCTCCCAGATGACCGAGCTTCTCACCCTATCCGTAAGGGAGAGCCCAGACACCCTACGGGGAAAACCCATTTTGGCCGCTTGTATCAGCGATCTCGTTCTTTCGGTCATGACTCAAAGTTCATGACCATAGATGAGGGTGGGAACGTAGATCGACCGGTAAATCGAGAGTTTCGCTTTTTGGCTCAGCTCTCTCTTCACCACTGTAATGTCATTAACGTTAAGACTCTTAGTGAATACATCATTTTTATTGAATTATAATAGTTTTTTATCACTTTGCCTTTATTTAAGAAAAATAACAAATCTTTTCCTCTCCTTCCTACTGTAACAGTCTGCAGGAATGCGTGCCTGTCATTTCATACATCCGTTGCGGTCGGCTTCACTCATTGGCTGGTTCTGTGCAAACAACAGATGATAAACTAATGGTTTGGATGCTCCTCACAGGAGCACAACCATAAAGCATGACCACTTGAAAAAGACACATTTTTGGCTGAGAAATCTACTTAATGGACTCTATGAAGATAGACAGACGGTCTGTCTGCTGTAGTGGTTCGAAAGCAAAGGATCCAAGTCGAGGCGTTTTCAGATAGTGCTATAAAATAACTCAGACTTCTTCACATTTGTTACAAAAATGAAATAAAATGCACCTACAACTTAATTTCTTGTTCTGTTTTTACTCAGAAATGAGAACTTTCAAACTTCTGTTTGAAAAAAAGAAGGAAAATCAATTGCTTAGATCAATCTGTTAATTCATCATTTGTCCACAGTACAGCTCATATAAAGAAGGCATTAGTGGCAGCCCTAGATGTGAGAAGATGCAAATGAACTGAACTGAGTTGAACTGCTTTTGTTGGTTGTCTTCCAAATGGACAGTCCACATCATGCTTTGGGAAAGTTTTAGACCCTCTTAAGTGAACTGAGTGTCTCACTTTTTTAATAAATCTTGGTGGCATTGCAGAAGCAATCACCTCTTTGTGTGATTTCCTCCTCATATGCAGAAAACAAAGCAGTAGCAAACCCCTCTACCACCCACTTCACTCATTGGCTGGTTCTGTGCAAACAGCAGTCTGCAATGTAAATGTTCTGTAAAATGTTCCAGGTAAAAGCAAGAGATGAAAGGAAGACCAATTCCATGGTTTCCATATGTCAAACCAAAAAAAAAAAAAAGGAATCTGCCAGCTATAGTTTTTTTTATTTTTTTTATTCAGGCATTGGATCTTTTCCATACAGCAGAGTTTCCCAACCCTGGTCCTAAAGGCACATTTCCCTGCATGTTTTAGATGTTTCCCTGTTTTAACACACCTGATTCAGATGATTGTAATTCAGTGAACCCTGTTAATCAGACGTCAACTGAAATCAGGTGTGCTGATGCAGGAAAACATCTAAAACATGCCAGGCAGTGTGTCTTGAGGACCAGTGTACCTAAAAATAAGTGTATGGTTTGTAATAGGAGCTGTTCCAATTAGCCTTTCAATTATCTGGTTCAAGCAACTGAATTAATTCATTTGGAGTCGTGACCCAATACTTTTTGGCAACGCAGTGCTTTTTTTTTTTTTTTTTTTTATTGAAGCAATGGGGACAATTGTAAATGGTTAAAAGCATAGAGGTCACAAATGATGTGTGTCTATTTGAGATAAAGTGGTGCATGTGAGAGTGGAAGTATGCAGGTATAACTAATCTACCCTGAACTCTCACCTAATGACCGCCGGGAAAAAGGCGCCAAACTAATCATAATCCTGCAACAATAAACAGGTATAGACAAATTTTATTTAATTATTTTTTCAGTTACAACTTCCTGCTGCATTTTACAGTGAGTTTAATTCTTCTCATATATTCAGTTTTTTTGTTTGTTTGTTTGTTTTTTTGCTTTATAGCAAAAAACCATGACTCCTCTATATTGCTATATCGTAAATACTAAAAGACCAGAGTCAGAAAACATAACCCAGACACAGCAATACAAAGATGGTTCTAAAGCTATAAAAATTGATCAATGAGCAAAAACACAAGGTCACAGAGAGCCAAAATAAATGGATAAAAGTCTTATAGATGCAATCTAGTCATAAGCAGGTTAAAAATACAAAACTGAACTAAAACGTATAAACAGGTGTTATTCAAAAATATGCCACTATGTAGTAAATGCGGTCCAGATTCAGGGCTAAATAAAGTCATAGGGTTGAATCTAATCGGTTTTTCTCAGGTTTATGTTTATGTTCTAGGCTTTATGGCCATTACAGCAATTTCTTTGATTTACAGCAGAGAGCCTGCAGACTCCGAGGAAAAACATCAGAGGGTGAAAGGAGCAAGAATGACTCTCTGCAAAAGGAGAAAGTTAAATGAGAAAATACATAGCAGTATTTTTAGTGACAGGACTTTACAGATTCATTCATCCTGTTTGAGCTTTTCATCCTGTTTGTTTTGCTCAGGGACAGAGTGAGTGTTTACATCAGCAAATTATACTCCTACTAAGTGAAACTACTGATAAAAATACCAAATTGTAAAATCCTGCCACAATCCCGATACTTAGTTGGAGAAGGGGAACATTCTTGTCCTCCCAAGAATATATTATATTCTAATGTGAACCATAATTTGAATGCTGCTCTTAGTTCTCTGATTCTCTTAAAATCCTGAGCTCCCATGGTCTGTGATGAAGCAGGTAAATTTCTAGGTCTTTCATCAGTAAGTGAAAATGTATTTTAACTAACATGTTGTGGCAACATTAAACAACACTGAACCGCAGTTCTAAAATGAAAGGCATTCATTGGTTGGCTGTTCTGTGGAGAAAATGAAGACTGCAGATTTTAGCTTAGTGTCCTATGCAATGTCCATTTCCACTGGGCACATTAATGCATATTATAGTGTATTTAGTATTTGAACTATTAAAAAGGTAATTATACAATTTTTTAGAGGGGGTGTCAAGGATTTGCAGGTTGTAGATATTTGCGTGCATTGAATGAAGTGTATTGAAATATTTTACATCTAAATAGACTCTAATCGGTACAAATTTCATATCTAATTTATGTGTTAACAACAGTAAAGGAAACATGTTGAAATGAGAGCTACTTTAGCATATATTTTATAAAAGTTCATGCAAGGTTCATGTGAGAAAAGAGATGAAGGAAGCAATCACATTTAAAGGAACCACAATGCATTTATTACATAATGATGTTAGTAACGGGCTCAGAAACTAATGAACTCACCTACCAACATTTCTTAACTTTTGTAAGTCTAAATAAAACTTCGATCAAAGACTGTGGCCTTCTTCAGGTAGGGGCTGTTTTAAATCATTCGATTTTGATCTATAAATATAACATGCTAGACAGCAATTATTTAGTTAGAAAAGCCTTTAAAAGACATCTCTCAATAAGATCGACAAATGCTGCAGCTCACATACTGTACTGTTTTCCTTCAACAGAAAAATGTCCTTGGAAAGTTTGAATTTCTTTGGAGCTTCACTTTTTTTGTTGCCCGTAGTTTCATACTGCTGCTGCAGTGTGACAAAGTGATTCTCTAAGGTCTTTTTTTAATAATAAACATTTAGATGTGGTTCTCTCAAAAATACAATTCTTTATTCATTGCATTCCCGTCTTTGCATTAAAAGCTTTTACTAATTTAATAATCTCGCATAGATTCTATTGAAATGGTTTGGAAGAATCATACAAAAGCTTTAAGAACAATGAGATAAATAAAATAGAGACAAATAAAAATTACACTTGCACATATCTGGCCTCTCTCTGGTTTGTCGGCATAATGACTGAATGTGTAATTAGTCCAGTGAAACGATGCAAAGCCCCGTGCCTTGAGCTGTCAGCTTTATATTTTATCGGTCTGAAATTTTACCGATGAAGCCAAGTAATTCAATCGATCAGGCTTTACCTTGAAGCGTGTCACAGCAAAAAAATGATTACTTAGGAGTTTGTTTGTAGGAACTGCCTGTTCTGCAATGTTTGCTCTCATATGGCAGAGGTGTTTGTTGCTGCGTGCATGCAAAGCATACATTGAGAGTAACAGATGGGTGGTTTGGCTTTGGCATAAGACTGTGGTGAAAGAGAGTAGACGAACAAGGAGGGTGATTTGGATCTTTTAGCAGCTTGCTGTGACTTTCTTGGAGAGGCAGAGCAGTAAAAGCCTGAATGGAGCTTCTGTGCAGGTTGCGGCCCGGCCCCCTTCGCTCAGCCTCTCGTATCGGCTTTTTGGAAAGGCAGGTCAGAGAGACCTGAGAGCCGAGGTAAAGCAAGGTGAAAGACAGCGCCGAGAGCTGTAAGACGGGTGGGGGGAACTAAAGGAAAGGAGAAAGACAAAGAAAATGAAGCAGGAGATTGGGGGGAGTGTGCAATGCAATCCTTGGGGGTGTAAGTATTTGCTGTTCTGCTTGTCAGGGTAGTGTTTGCCAGCTCTGGTTGACTCTTGGTGCTTTAGCTGAATACTGATGAGGCTGCCTGCTGCACAGGGGAGCTGGGGGGAACACTGTGTGTTTGTGTAAAGGTGTGCGTGTGTGTGTGTGTGTGCGTGTGTGTGTCTGTGTGTACACAAGAAAACGTGGAATGAGGAGTTTGGGATACACAGAGATTAGAAATCTGGGTGAGAAGGAGTGAGAACGTGAGCAGTCAACAGCTGTGGAGCATCCCCGAACATCGCCCACTCTCAATCCTTTTATGTTTTTCCAGAAGTTGCTGCGGCTGTCTGGCCTCAGGGCTGCCCTCTGCCACATATGAAGCCACGCACAAATAAACACTCTAATCACAGGGCGAGATCTTCATTCTGCTTTAGATAACTGGATGACCCAGTTCAACTCTGTGCTGCCAGCTTACATTGTTCTTTGTTCCTTTCTTCCCATCAGTACTCACCCACCTAACAATAGATATGTTATTTGCCGTCATTCTCTTTGTGGTTTACAAGAGTTTTAAGGTGCACTATATTACCAAAGGTAATGAGACACTTGTTTTTACACACGCTTCAATTTTAACTTCATCCCATTCGTAGGCCGTTACATGAAGCAGTAGGCCGCACCTTTGAAATTATTAGAGCTTCAGGTATTTTGAGAAGGATTTTCACAAGGTTTAGGACTGTGTTTAGCATTTGTGAGGTCAGATCAGGGCGACCCACCACCGCTGTGCATGTGCTACCTCAACCACTAGTGCATTTTGGCTAGCATAATTATTTTTCTTCTTGTATCTAAAGGAGAAAAGGATGAGTTTTAATGATATTTGTATGGATATCTTTGACGCTGCTTTCAAATGATATTAGGTACTGATGGAAAAGTAGGTGAGTAATTATAAACACACGTAACTATGACTTTGTATTTTTGTGATTTTATGATGTAAACACTGTGAAATGCCGTGTTGCTGAAAGGTGCTATGGAAATAAAATTTGATTTACTGATTGACATAATAAATATATATAAATCATATGAACTGTCAAATATATATAAAATAGTCAGTAAATTGCACTGGGGCTAAAACAAAAAGCATGTTTAAACCAGGTTATGTTTGGTACTTACAGATTCCTAAACTATAAAAATATCCTATAGGGACGTTCTATTGTTTTTATTTTCCTTTTGATCAGGCCTAATCTTAGCAGCAAATCTAAAAAAGACAGTAAATGTAGGTATGCCTTCTTGTTTGGGTATGTCATACTGAGATTTTCAAAAGTTACACCCATCTTTTCACTTCTTACAAATATGCCCCACCTTTTTTATGTTGTGCTGAATTTCCTTTTTAAATTGCTGATCATGTTTCTGATCCTTATCTAAGATGAACCTGTACTTATGGAAGTAATGAGAATACCCAGGTTAGATTATTTAAGGGGTAGTTTTGTTATAATAGTGTCCTTCATAATAATGTTCAGTGTCCAGGCCCAGATAATAAAACGTATAAACTTCAGTCGCATAAGTGTGGGTTTAACAGCCCACAAGCAGCACTTCCCTGGAATAATCTGTATTGTCGACATGTCTTTGACAGATTACATCTCTGTTAAAGGTCATTGAATTAATGTCCACCGTGTCACACAATTACAGAGCACATTGACTCCCCACTAACCTTTACAGCAAGTACACATTTGCATCCAGCCACATTAGCATGTGCAAGGCAGACTCCCTCTAGACATTACCTAAAAAAATCCCGAAAATCTTCCTTTCTCCCTTTTTACAGTCCTATCTGTGAAAAGCTGCTCCATAGTCTGAGGTTTTTCTGATGGATTTATCCTTTTTTATTGTGCCAGGTATTTCCCAATGGGCCACCCTGTGTCCGTGCATCTCTACTTCCACCTAGACCAGTTCCAGGGCTACCTGATCAAGCATCATGCCACCAACCTGGCAACAAGCAAGCTGGAGATCATGGAGACCTGGGTGGCACCAAAAAAGAACTTCGAGCTGACCACGCTTCCAGGCAGCACAGTCAGCCGGCTTCAGTTTGCCGAGGTGAGTCTTATCTATTTTTTGGGGTTTTTTTTGTTTTTTTTTTAATCAAGAACATATTTTGGCAAAAAAATTTATAAAACAACCAGAAAGCCATCAGAGTGTTTACTAGAGTCTCAGTGGCTTAGAAATGTCCTTGTAGCGCTTGCAGGACAAATTACATACGACTGGCTTTGCTTCTCATGTGTTTTGCGTTTTTAAATCAGAGCATGGTTGGTTGCTATTGAGATCTTTCGGCCTTCTTCACGTCATCAAACGGGGAATTTTCTGATTCTGCAGACCTGGGAGTATTCAGGCCAAAAAATACCCCAGAATAAATCTATAATTGCCCACTATTTGCAGTTTATTGCTACGGTGACATTTTATTCATTTCTTTATTGCACATAGTTATAGCAGCACATCTTCACGCAATTAAACCCTTGCCTGTGATGGCCTTGTAAAATGCGAGTTGATTGAATGCACCCCAGTCTACGGGGATGAGTGCCTCACGTGTCGCTCGTTTGTTGCCTCCTAATATAATGACTCCTCACCTTCACACTGGGATGCTTCCCCTGATTGTCTTGTTATGTTAATCTTTGTTTCTGTTTAGGATACAGTCACTCAGCTGTGATGCGACAGCCAGTCTAGTCTAGAAAGAAATTAACTGAGCAAATATAAATTGACCTTTTTCTCCCGCCGTTATCCTGCTTTGCGAGGTGCAGAAATGTCAACAAATCTGTCAGTGAGTTTGTTTGCTTTGTTCCGAGCCCCCAACCAGCACACTCACACACACCTGGACTCACCTTCAGCTTGTTCACCTTTGGGAACCGACTCAGAAGGAATCAGAAGAGACGCATTCTGTGTGTCAGGCCTACGAAGCCGTGAGTGACAGGGAAGCAATGTGAGCGGTGGCTTTTATCTGGATGCTAAGCTTTGGAAAGCATTCGTCGTCTGGTGCAGCGTCTTGACTGTCCCTCAGTTTGTCCGTCTGTCAGTCAAAACCGGCAGCAAGAGCTTAAATGAGACAGCTTGACTCTGCTGCAGAGGGTCGGTGCTTTTTGTCAACTGAGCAGATATGAACCATATTACTCAGGTTTTACAACTGTAGTTTCCGAGATAAACCACACGGCTGGCTGAACAACATGTTCCTTGTCCTTCTTTAGATATGTACAAAGCCAGACACGTTTCTTTCTTTCTTTTCACTCTCCCTTCTCTGCCTCCCGGGCGTGAAGGGATGGCTCTTTTTGCACTTTTAATATAGAGGCACTCGAAGTCAACACAGTTAAAATTAGTATTTCACTTATTGCACGGATTTGACATTGAGAGGTTTATTACTTTGCTGCGTAAATCTAGCCAGTTTTATCCTTGCTCATAGCACATTGTTCCAAATTTATACAGATATACATGCAGTACCCTTCACATTTATGGGCACCCCTGGAAAGATGTGTTAAAGGCTTTAAAATTAATTTGCTCTTTGTTTTAGTAGCCGAAGCTTTAGCTTAAGTACATTGATTCAGTGCAGGAAAAAAATCTTTTAATTATGTTTCACAGAGCCAATAGCACGGAGCTTATTAAAGGAGTCCTATAAAATGAATGTACCTAATCTTGTACATCTATTCTTTATTATTTGATCAAAATTTCTTGGAAATATAATCCAGGCATTCATGTTTCCTTGGAGTCAAAATATGACATGACACTCTTCAGAGTGGGAAAGACAAGAGAACATGATATTCAAGTAAAGCAAATTTGTGGTAATCTTCATAAGGCAGGAAATGGTTACAAGAACATAGATATTTGTCTAAACCTGCACAAATCTACAATGAGAAGAATTTAAAGAAAAGTTAGACCATATTTAAAATAACAAGGCTGGCAGAGGCCCAGAGGGTTTTTTTTCTTCTCCTTTCTTTTGTCACCACTCAGTATTGAGGATATAATAAAGAAGATTAAAAAAATGCAAAATAAAAAAAAATATCTCCAAAGCTCAATGTTGGAGATCCACTCCAAATAGTGGGACCCTGGGGTCACCAACTCTACATAAAACCAGTAGATAAGAGGAATACCACCAAAAAGCCTATCTGTGCAATTATCACAAAAGCTTTGGTGAGATCAGTCTAAGACAAAATAAATACTATATATATATATATATATATATATATATATATATATATATATATAACATGCGTTTAGATTGCTGCTGTTAACAGGATTTTATAGGTAAAGTAGCCAC